>JARHVA010002064.1:2017500-2022500 GCA_037957365.1 Torreya grandis | reverse complement strand
ATTTGTATTTAATATGACATAGTACCTAATTGTATGATGATAAATATGTAACACTTGAATTCATACTTCCTACATTTGTGCTAATTCACAAAATTATTTCAGTTTGAATAAGCTTGAAAATATTTATGTAAGATTGTTTTTTAGGTCTTTTGATTAGTCATAGTATTGTTCAAATTTTTAAAGTTTTTTATTATTTTCTAGAGCAATAAAATATTCATTTAGAGTCACCACATAGTATATTTATTTTTCCTAATAGAGATGATTTGTGAAAATTGTTTGAATGAGATGTATTATCACTATAAAAATAATGTGATAACTTATGATAAGTTAAGAGAATGTTATTGACATTAATATATCGTCTAGTATCAATACATGTAACTCAAATCTTTCAAAGTTGGTATAATGTTATGACACATTTTAGAGCCATTTGGGAAAGTTATGTTATTGTAGGGTAAATGTTTTAACAAATATGAGGTCTGTAGTAATAAAACATGTTAATTATATGTTATTTTACCTAAAATTTTAATTACATCACTTATGTAAATATTTAGTGGTATTAGTGATCTAAAAAATGTAAAACTGATCAAATTCTCATCTATCTAATTATTTCTTGGTGGTTAGGTTGTATTGAAATAACAAAATTGGGATAATACAATAAGTTTAATGTTTTATAATGAATTGAGATATGTTTTGATAGAGAATAGTAATGTAAAAATGGCCCTTACCACTAAGGTAGAAATGATATGACTAGTAAATCAAACCAAGAAATATAAAATAGGTCTTACACAGAACAAAAGGAGATGGGAATAAATCTAAAATGTGGAGAAACCACAAATCCCATTGTGCAATAACAATAGATAATACCATAGAACACAAGCTTTCCAAATATAACAAAAATAAAGAATCACTACCATGGATCAACTTAGGAAAAATAGAAAAAAGCTTCCACGAGAAGCCTTAAACACCAAATTCTAGAACACCCTTAAAGAACTAAACTAGGACCTCCACTCATAAAAACTCAACAATTAAATTTCACGCTATTAAATACATGGATACACCAAAAACATAAAATTAAAACTATGAAAGAATCAAAAGTAGAGAGTAAAACCTGAGACAATAACAAAACCTCTAAAGTCTAACTCATCAATTCATTCAATGACAAAATAGATAAAAAATGAAAGTTGATAATAAGTAAAGTATTAAATGTTTAAAAATACACATTATTCACAATGTTGGGGTCATTCTGAAAGCTAATATTTACTAGGAGGAAGGTGAAGAGTTGCAAACATAGCCAATAAATCTGTTGGATAGTTATCATCAGAATTTTTTAAGAAAAACAAATATCCTCCAAAAAAGGAATGGTATTGATTATATATTAAATTATATAATTTATCTTCCATTTATATTATCTTATTTCTTTATGAAATTTATAATAAAGAGAGAATCACATTCCAAAAACAAGTTCCTTAAATCAGATTCAATACTGGTTATGAAGACTTTGAGAAGAGTTAATGCCTGAGAAAATTATTTGTACACAAAGGAATCTTGAAGGAATTACATGAGAGAAATTATCCTATATTATATCTGAAGATACCTTCTCATTTAAGAATACTAGGGTTACCTGTAGATGCCTCATTAAAATTTATCTTGACATAATTTTCACTTAGGGCTATTTAAGAACCTAATAGCATTTTACAAAAATGAGGAGTTTGATGTTCAATACATTTTGAAACAACTTAAATTTTAAAATTAAATGATATCATATTACTATGATTTTATTTATAGGAGGTGTATATCTATCCTTGAATACCTCTTGAAGGAGTGACTTGATTTTAGGACTAAGGCTTTCTTCATATAGGGACCAATTCCTAAAGACTATATTTTTTATTTCCTTCTATTATCTATAGATTATAAGAGATGAAGCCATACCCCAAAAACTTATGAATTTATCCCATCCCTCTTTTGTTAAATTAATCAATAGAACATAAATAAAAATTACTACTAATTAAATATTTTGAAAATTTAAATGAGTTTTGTCACTATGTAAAATGATATGTTACAATGTATTATCAATAGGACTATGATAACCATAAAATTTTATGAGTGTGCTGCTAAATATATTAATGTATATATGTGGGACCTACCCTTTTATAGTAATTTTCCTATAGTAGTTATTAGGGATGGAAATTTTGATTTAAAAAATCATAAATCATAATGAGTGTTACAAGGATAGCTAAAATTCAAAAGATAGACATTTAATAAAAAAAATATATTATGATATGAAGTTGGAACACATATCATTCAAATTAAAATTTTGTATCGATTCTATATGAATTTTTTATTTCTAATCATTGAAATCAAATAAATATACAAGTATTTTTTGTATTTTATTGTGTTTTGTATCTCAAGGTGTAAATTTTAAGGTTTTGTGATTTAAGGCATCTCTTAATTGATATCCGTTATTACAAATTCATAATTTGGTACTATCAAAGTATAGTTTTAGTCCTTAGAAGTTAATATTGATTTATTAATTTATGAATATGGGTAGAAAGTAGATACAAAAATATTATACAGATATTTTTCGTTAAATTATGTATAATGGAAAATCAAAGTTGTTCAAGTACTTTTGATTTATAAGGAAATGACTAAAATAGGTTATTTAAATGTAAGAATGATAGGAGTAACTAGAGTTCTAAGACTGTCATATTTTTCAAGATTGAGAAATATACAATCTCTATCTAAGGATATGGAGATAAAGAAATAAAGAGGTGTTATGTAGTAGATGATGAAATCAACATTGAGGTGATAGTGGAATATCTTCACAACTAGTTTATAGAGGAATAGGTTAATGAACATGAATATTTATTCTTAAAAATTATTTTGGGAATAACTATTAGAGTATAGTTGGACCTTGAAATTTATATTAGAAGTTTAAATCCCGAAGTTCTCATTGAATAGATCATTGAGTTAGACAAGTATTCATGTGTGAGAGGATAAGTAAGAGTAAAATTATAATAGGTTAGAATATAATAGTTTTATATAAGATAAGGTTTGAGAAAAATTTAAGAAATTTTATTAACATAATAAGTAAGTTATTTTTGAAATATAATAATAACATAATCCCTTACAATATGGTGAGACACATCAAAATAAACATGAATATATTGAGAAATTGGAATAACTTAAGAATAAATGAAAATGTCATGTTGAGATATTGGAGGAATTTCAAATTGAGAAGGGAGAAAATTAAAAAAATATTAATAATTACAAATAATTTAATTTTGAGAAGGAATAAAATGATAAATATTTGAAGTAATGTTACTTTTAGGATTTCAAAAAGTTACTTCATGAGAACGTAAATTATGACCAAAAAAGGTTTTTAATGTATTAATAATTATTAATATCATTGATCCTTTATTTCTATAATATTTACTAATAATATTAATATTATCATCCAAGATTTTTATTTCTAAATAGACCTCATAATAAAATAAAGAAATTTCCACTTCAAAAATCAACTTGAAAAGTTTAGAAATTAACACTATAACCAACATTGGAATTCAAAGAAGGAACATTGGTCTCTACATGAAAACATGAATGTCAATAGAAATGATCCCCTATAGTCAGTGTCATCATTTTCTCATGATTTATGAACATACAAAATGGTTTAAGATAAATGATATTTTTTCACATCCAATTTAAAAAAAATGTTTATCAATTGTACTTTGTGTGAGGATGATAATTTTTTAATGATCAATTGTTTCTCTTCTAAAAATATTTTCATTTACAAAATAATGTCCTTTATAAAGGAAAAAAACTACGCCCATGCCATTTATATGTTCACTTATACCTACTAGAGTAAAAATTATTTTTCCTAAAAGTTTATAAATGTTATCCACATAGTTATATCATAAAAATTGATATATTATACATCATTAGGAATATATGTGACATTAACAGACCATTTTTTCACATATTTTTAAAAAAATATCTAAGGGTCAAGACATTTTAACCATACTAGGGTTTAATATATTTTTACAATTTAAAATTATTGATGGCTTGGGATAAATAAAATATAATAGAATGAAACTATGGGTACTAGATCAAAGAGCATGTAACATAATTATAGACCCTAAATCTAAATGGTATAGCACCTCAGTATTTTATGTTTAGAATATAACTATCATGGTTATACCCTTGAGTTCTAAAACCTTCCCTTTGTCTAAAGGCTCATATTCACTATCTTTTTGTGCCAAATTATTTATCTCTTAGTTTGACCATTACTATTATGATGACTAGGAATTCGATATTATGAAAAATTAATTAAACATGTTCATTATCCTTGTCTTCTAGTTTTGGACCTATACCTATTTTATAGATTCTTGGAAAATTGCTTCTCAACTAGATGCGTATGTTGAATTAAGTGTCCCTTTTCTAATTAAGCGTCAAATGCCTGAAATCATCAAATTTTGAAATGAAAATTATCCTTATAGATAACTTATGTGTTTTAGTGCGATATAATTTTAAAGGGTATTGGTATATATACAAGATCAACCCTTATTTATTCCTCACCTGTAAAATATAAGGAAATCACAGGGAAACTTACAAAAAATCACTCAATAAATCATTAAAGTCAGTAAAACTACCCCATTCATACCTTTTTTGAAATCAATCATAGGTACAATAACATCACAAGTCTAAATTATTAAAAGATAATCCCATGACCCTTAATTGACAAGTTACAAGTTAGGTCACTATATGTACTTGCTTATCACACATTGTATGCTTATGCACACAAAACAAGACATGTAGATGAAAACTACACAATCATAAGGCCATGTTCAAAGTAATGGATATGTAGGTAGTTCCCATTATTAGAGGGGTCCTTGGTGTAGCTCAACACCAGGTGACTACTAACCCATTTTTCCCACAGTCACTCCAAGGGTGAGGAAGATAGGGTTTGATAATTTTATGAAGATGAAAAACCTATGTGAATGATA
>JARHVA010002064.1:1995000-2007500 GCA_037957365.1 Torreya grandis | reverse complement strand
GAAACTCTATGTAAATTTATAGGTAATGAAGATACTCAAAATTTTGAATATGACTCAATGTCCACTATTAGACAATACACACAATAATAAGATGATCAATAGTCATCATAAAATGCACAATGCAACACAATATCCACCATCATGAAAAACACAAAATAACATAGATAACAATAAATACCATTTATATAAAGCATAAAAAACCTCATGTAGTCCATAGTGGAGAAACACAAATTATGTCATTGCATACAAACTAAGGTCATGTAGATATCTAGATATCTCCAAACTGGAATATACAACTAAAAAAGGGTAAGAAGCCTAGTAATTTTATTAAAAGACTTACAAAACCTAAAAATATGGCCCATTACATAAAACCTCTAGTTCTCCAAATCTGTAAATGAATAGTGCAAAATATAACCCAAGAGACTAGAAACCTATAAGAAATGAGTTTTTTTAAAAATGTTTTAAACAAACTAAAAGGTGATCCTAAAATTTTTGGGCCTTTCAAACTCAATGGATTAGGTTGGATATAATTAAAATATAATTTTACAAATATCATATTTATCACTGTTCTTTAATTCTCCTAAACATCCAAGGACATTGGGGAAGAGAATACTTAGAAATTAAAGGTCTATAACAAGTAAACTCAATTACTCAAGATTTAAAAATACATTAAAACAAAACATTAAATTTATTTTACTAGAGCATCATATGATACCATGGAATAATGAACCTTGATCTATCAAAATGGTCAACGATTGAGAACTGGTGAGATTTGAAGACAATAGGCTCTTAACATCCAAAAAATGGAGTCTTATATCAAAAGATCAATTGAGTATGAATAGAATAATAACTTTTTAATATAATTGATAAAAATATCTTAAGTAGAGGTTTGTAAATAGGTAGAGGAGAGGCATAAATCCATCTACATTTGGCAATGTGAACATAGAACATTTACTAAATGGATAGTGAGTACCATGTGCAATATGTCAACATTGGTTGGTATATGTCAAGTACATCCACAATAATCAATTTAACTACAAATTAGATATGTGCATGTGTAACTTAATGACATCAATATTATACTTAAGTAATATAAATATAAGTGTAAGAAAAATCATAATTTATGAAATGAAAAACCTACGCTAACATTAATGTGGAGCCACCATAAGTGGGCTCAGTGATAAACTCCATCAAATTGACCGAACATAATATATCCTTTGAACAAGAAGATTTACCACCTCAACATCTTATAAATTATTGTTTACCACTATACATACACGTATGTGCAATGCAATAAAATGGTTAAGAGAGCACTCATGGATAATGGTTTGAGGCTCAAAATTTGTAATATATCTTTTTCTTTCTTTACATGGCATTGGGGCTAAAGACTTGGAATATTCAAGTAGCATCAATGGATTTGACAACATTAAAAATATGTATTGGAGCAAATAACATTGATTATTGGTATGGGAGCTTGTACATTATCTATTTTATGTTAAGTTATGTCAAATGATTTGAACTATAATATACTCTTAGGATGACCTTGGATACATGAAATGTACGTGGTTCCATAAACATTACATGCAAGCCTAAAATATAACCACCGGGGACTTATTTTTCCATATCATAAGGGCAATATTTCTCAGCGTACAAATATTCATACTGTCAACATTGAAATAAATTCTATAGTGAGAATATCATGGTAAGCATTTTGAAATACTAATAACCAATTAATATAGATGAAGGTAACTAGTATTTTCATACTATCTACTAAAATATAAATTTAGAATAAATTAATCTTAATTCTTAAAATAACGATAAAAGTAAATTATTTGTGCTTCTATACGGACAAATGTTAGAGGTTTAGTAAAGTATAAGAGAAAAATAAAATAAAAATCATTCACTGACATAATTAACCTTGCTGCATAAGTTGCGAGTCATTGGCATAGGACTAATTTATTAATCTCATGTGTGCGGAAGTTACAATTCTTAACCCCTTTTATATATACTTATTGATGAAGCAACCATAGCAGAATTGATTTTATTTAAAACTAGCAGGCCAACAATGCTTGGGATTACTCCTAATAAATGAAGTAAATTGATCACCTGGTACTCCATAAACAGTTTGAAGTTGCCCCTACACATAAATAGAGAAATAAATTGATCAAATCTTCATACTTGGTATAAAAATAGCATACATTATATGAAATGTAGTGGATTCTTACACAGTGACTCAGTAAGAAAATACCGAAACATGAAAGTGAAAAGCTTCGCGTAAAACCCCACGATGGCAGGTGAGAACAGAAGAGGGCTCAATGGAGCATCATTACATAAAATATACGCATTTTGTTTAACTATAATTTGGAAGAAACAAAAAAATACGGCAGTCAGCGGACATGACGATGCAAGCAGAAAGCATGACGTTGCCATCTTGACAATCTGTTGAAGTCAATAACTATATATATCGTAGGACATTATGTCTATTCCCCCCACACATATAAAAAATAAAAAATAAGATGTAAGAAATGAGATATATAAGAACTAAAAATATGAGAACATGAGTATTATATGTGTATAAGCCTATTGATGTTCTTTTCCAAGTAAAAAAGATTAAATACCTACGACATTTTCTACAACAATGTATCCTAATGAGAAGTTTTATGAGAGAGGTTGAGGTCCATATGTAATAACCTCGTTGAATCTATTTAAAAAAGACCACCGAAATCATCATAAAGTATGCATCAATGGGAATGCAAAAATCATGATTCACACGAACTTGTAGCCTTAATTACCATATTTATAATTGTGTTTTTTGTTTGCAATGTGTTGGAAATGAAAAACGGTATCTAGTAAGGAATGTTGTTTTCTTTAATGCACCATGTTGACATTTTTGAAAAGTATGTTGTTGACTTAAAAGTACAAAATCTCTATTGTTGAATTTCTTAAACATCTGAAATGTGCGTTTTAATATAAGCACCTCATTTAAAAGGTTTCGAAAAATGTGAAGTAACTTTCTAAAACATGTAAGTTACAGAGTGTGTAAATAGTGATTGTTTTATCCTATAATGAAATGAACATGAGTTGTATGGGTATTATGTGATGAAATTTTATCTAGTTTAATTTCAATTCAATTTTGGTTAACAAAGTTATATGAGTAAGTTGTATTTCGAATAATTCAAATCAAATAAAGATCTAAGTTATTGTTGTTGGATTTTATTATGTCATGTATCTTACTATGTAAATTTGATGTTTGTGTGGTCTAAGGAAGCTCTTAATTTATATCCGTAACCAAAACTACAACATTTGGTAATAGAGAAAGGTTTTAGTCCTTTCAAGTTAGTATTGATTTTTATCATTTATGAGTGTGGGTATAAAGTACTTGTAAAAATATTATAGTGATATGTTTGGGTAAATGGTGTAAAAAAAATGAAAAAAATTAGGTTTGTGTGATCTCTAAGGAAATGGATCAAAGAGGTGGTTTGAACAAAAGAATGCTAGCATTAGCTAGGGTGCCAAGACTTATAGATCTTGAAATATTAATGAGAGATATGTAAGACCAATATGAGGATATGTAAATAAAGTAATGTTAAGGTGTTGTGGTAATGGAAGATGAAACAATGTTGAATTCATATAGGAGGCTCTTGAGAATGAGGTCACAAAGGAAGAGGTTGATGAGATCGAATATAAATTATTGTGAGTTGTTATGAAAATGACTAGAAAATTATTGTTGGAACTTAGAGGTTATTTTGGAATCTTGAAGTTTTAAGAGCTTCTTTAATGGATCACCTATTTAGACAAGTATTTTTATTATGAGTGTATAAGTAGAACTAGAATTATATTAGGTTAGAATAGAAAAAAAATTATATAAGATATGTGATCAAATAATTAAACTACATTTGTCTATTCACAAATATGGATTAGAATAAATACATCATTAGATGTAATAGAAAATAGGTGAGAGGTCCATAGGATCTGGAGTGTTTAAAACTAGCATCCATAGGATCTAGGGAGTTAGAAAACAATAACAAAAAAAATGTAATAGTTCTAACAGTTTTAAGGACCTAATTGCTACAGTAACATTACCTCCCCCGCCTCCCTCGCCACCCCCCCCCCCCCACACCCCCTTATTACAATATTTTTACAAACATCATATTTCTTGATAGTGGACCCCCTTTTATTTCAAACATGGTAAAACATTTTTACACTCTCTGCATAACATGCTCACGTTTGAGGTGTCATTCCATCTTTATGGATTCATGGTCTTGGTGGCACCTTGGTTTTTCCTTGCAGGATTACCATAAACATGGAAGTGAAAGTAGTACATCTCTCTACTAACACCTTTAGTGGTTTCCCAAATTACCACAAACCTGGAGGTGATAGGAGGTCTCAACTATTTTATACACTTAAGTGATTTCTCAAATTTTCACAAACCCTTTTCTAACAATGAAGCACTACTTTAGTGATTTTTCTCCCCACTATGTTCTTCATTAGAAGGTATGAAAGTATAAAATAATTCTCAGTATTTTTATTGAAAAACACACTACATAATAAAACCACACCATACACAACATAAAACAAACACACTGAAAAATGTCACCATATCAATGATGTGACCCCATCTTATGCAACTCATGAGAGGATACCAATTATCCTCCAACCTCTGTGTAGCCTCCAGCCTCTAGTAAGGTGTTAATACATGTTTAACAACAAGAGATGTGAAGTGAAGGTGACCTCATCAATGGACTCTTTACTTTCATTATTATCTGGTCGATCCTCTACTTGAGCAACATTAGCTTTACTAGGCAGGAATTTTCCTTTGAGAACATATTTTATTCAAATAATACATTCCTATGTTGTATGGCCTTTCTTCTTGTAGTAGTGGCATTTTATGTCTCCTTTGTCAATATTTGAATTATTATGAAAATTTTGAGAATAAAGTGCATTCTAATGATGAAAAATACCTTCATCTTATACAAGTATCCTTTTGTCTTACATGAGTAGTGATTCAATCATATCATTGAGAGATTTTGATGGTATTTGGCTAAGAGTACATATAATATTGTTATATTTGTATGGTAGACTATTCAATAGAATAAATTTTGCATCCTAATCTTGAACTTCAGTTTTTGCCTCAATAAGTTGCCTAATAAGAGACCTCAAATTATTTATATGACTAGACAAATTAATTCCATCATCCATTTTGAATCTATATAATTGTAATTTGAGTGAAAATTAGACATTTACCACTTTTGCACCAAACAAGGTGTTGAGCATATTCCAAGTTTCCTTGAATGATTATTCTAAATCCATGTGATGTAACTCATAATTTGAAAGCACAAGGCCAATAATAGCTTTTGGTTTGCCATCTCTTGTTTTCCACTACAATAATTTACTTACATTAGAGGGTTGTTTCTCATCCTTGTTTATGATACCCCGCAAATTTTTATGCATCAATTGCATTTGTATTTTAACCTTCCATGTATGAAACTTTAAACAAGAATATTTCTCTAGAGGAATTTCCATTTTGAAACAAAGAGACATAGATCAATCTAATGAAAGGAAGAAAATGAGAAAAATACCAAGATTAAAATGTTATGGAATGATGTAGCCTCCCAGCATGTGTTAATTAATATTATCAATAAAATAAAAATGGTCTTCAAAATCTCCTTACTATGCTACTAGTATTCAAGATGGTAGTACTCTTTAGGAAAACCCACCTTGGTTACAATCTACTGCATGATGATTTCAAACTCTCATTGTGCCTTTGATCCCACACAGACCTTTGGTCATGACTCTGTAGGTTCTACTCTTTTAACACACTAAGACTTAATGCCATGCATAGTACTCAGTTTTAGATTTACAGACCACATATCTTACCTTAGACTATGTGCTTTTTCTATGCTAGTCTCATATGTCTCCTTTGCTACTATGCACCGTAAATATGTTGTGCCACTGTCCAACATGTTTCTCTACAAACCATCTAACTTATAATCTCTTCAACACAAGTATGAAATTACACCTTGGATATCGAAAGCTCTAATTCTAGATTATGATCAAATAATTAAATTTCATTGATCTATTCACAAATATGGAGTAGAATAAATACATGATGAGATGCAACAAAAAAAAGGTGAAAAATATGTAGGATCGAAAGAGTTACAAAATAACATCCATAGGATTTGGGGAGTTACAAAACAACCACCAAGAATAATGTAATAGGTCTAATAGTTATGAACACCTCCCTGATATGCTAACAAGATAAGGGTTGAATTTTTTTGAAGCAATTGGATGAAAAAAATATGTAAATAATTTTTTAAACAAAGAAAGAACATTTTCACTTAATGGACTTTGATATACATCATAATAACCATAAATATAATAATAAATTATAAAAAATTTAGAATTAATGGAAACATGTTGAGAATTTGGAGGAATCACAAGTTGAGAAGTAGGGATATTAATATAAACATATTAATAATTCTAAACATATAATTTTGAGAAGGAATTAAAAAAGATACACTAAGAACAATGGAATTTTTTAGAGTTCACAAAATTAGGTCATGAGAATGTAAATTCAAGAAATGTTTTTAACATAAATTAATAATTATCAATACCTAAGATAAATTAATAATAATGTCATCCCTATTTTTTTGTTTTAAATTAGGCTTCATAATTAAGAAAAAGAGGGGTAAGTTTCACTCCAATAATCATCTTATGATCTTTGGACAATTGCATTATTACCATTATTGGAATTCAAAGAATAAATATTCGTTTGTGCATCACAACATGAATCCAAATTTGAATTATCCCATATAGTTTGTGACTTCGTCCTTTCATACTCTACAAAAATATAAATGCGTTAAGGAGAAATAATTTTTTTCACATCCGAGTGAAAATCCATATTTATCAGGGTTACTTTGTGTGAGGATAACACTTTTTATTTATTAATTGTTTATCTTTTATAAATATTTAACCTTACATAATCATGAAGGCTTTTATAAATGAATCCAACAAGAAACACACCCATGCTATTTGTATATTCACTATAGTTTACAGGAGTAAAACTTATTTTTTTCCAAAACAATTATCAATATTATCATAACTATTATATCATAATAATCACTATATTTTACATCATTATGAAATACATGACATCCATAAAAAAAAATTAACATATTGTAAAAACACATTCAAAGAGTTAGACATTGCCAACACACTAGGGTTTTATATATTTTCACAAATTAAAATGACTATTGATGTGTGTATAATGCGATTTTTGTTTTGCCTTAAGGAAATTAATTAAGAACACTAGAGATTGTATGGGCTGATGTTAGCATGTTTTTATTATCTAACTTTAAATTTTATCCTTTGTATAATTTGTTTATGTTAGTCTAATAAAAATTAGTTAGGAAGTGTGTTTTTCATCTCTTATTACGGGAATTCACTTTCACAACTTTGGTGAACATTGCACACCCATGTAATTTCCCTATTCTTCTTTGCTGAATAGAAATTTCATTATTCAATAAATATTGTGCATTCAAACAATTTTTGGTTTTTCAATACAATAAAAAAATTTATTGCAGATTTTATAACTTATATTTTAGTATTTTAAATAAAGGCTTTTTCTCTTACTCTTCGTTTTACACATTATGGCTAGTATTATATTAATTAATTATGTTTGACTTTTTTAAAAAAAATCTAATTAAAATTAATTAAATATATATAAATAAATATATTTAATTTTAATGTAAAAACTTATTTTTTTAATAATATAAGAGCAAAGCTTTTTATCACACAAATATTCTCACTATCAAAATTGAAGTGCATTTTTACAGAAGAAAAGTACAACAGATATTTTAAAATATTAATAATCAATTAATACATATGAAAATAAAATATATTATCATAATTTTTATTAAAATATAAATTTCAAAAAATATAAAAAAATTACACTAAATAATAAAATACCAAACCAAATGTGGTAGAATGACTTACTCTTAATCCTTAAAATTAAGATAGAAGGAGAAAAAATAAAATCGTGGTCAGTAATATAATTGACCTTGCCGCATAAGTAGCAAGTAATAAAATCGGACCTTACAATTCCTGAGCCCTTTCTAATAGAGCTATTGATGAAGCAGCCTTTATTTTAGTTAAGTCTAGGAGGCCAGCAGTGCTTGAGATTGTTCCTCATAAATGAAACCATTCTGTTTGGAGTCATCAGCCGACCAAATAAAGATACCCTCGAGTTTCCCTCTTTACTTCAACTCTATCCACGCGTCAAAGAATCCGTCATCTGGTTTGAGGCCACCCGGAGAGTTATCTGTAGCGAAACTGGCCAGCATTTTCCCGCCCTTGTAACTAGATGATTGAATGTCGTAGTGCTTGAGAAAATCTTTAACGCCCGTGCCCTTATCGTATGATTAGAATTGGAAGTTTACGTGGTCAATGAAGTGACCGTATTTCTTCCACAGTGCCTGATAATGGGACTTCACTGAGCCATCGCCCTCGAATGGAGCAATGGAAGCCATGGAAATCTACTTTTTCTGCTTTAATTGTATGATTAATTGACCAACGCAATCAGCAAATGTGTTGGGATTGGAGAAGTCGAAATGCTCGTAGTCGATGTCGATACCGTCGAGATGGTATTCTTTGATTATCTGAGACAGAGTCAACACCGCGTTGTTAACCCAGGTAGAAACAGACGACGGTTTGAACTACACGAGTTTCATCCTGTCCTACGATATCGCCGCCTAAGCTGACGGCGACCTTGACGTTCTTATGCTTCGACTTGATGGCCAGCACGTCCCGCGGAGCTCAGATTATCCGTGTCCCAGAAGACGTTGAAATTGCCGTTTGTTGGACATGGAGAATTAGTGGATGCGGCGCAGTCGATGGCAAATGACAGAATAAAATGGACCTCTACGTCATCTCGGATTGGCACGTCTGAGACCTTGACCTTGAGGAACTCGGCGCCTATGTACTCCCTGAACAGTTTGATGTTGCCACCTGCACACAAACAGAGAAATAAATTGATGAAATCTTCATACTTCGTAGAAAAACAGCACCCACTATAAGAAATGTGGAGGACTGTTACACAGTGACTTAGGAAGAAACAGCAGAAATATAACAATGAAAAGCTTCGCGTAAAACCCCATGGTGGTGGCAGGTGAGTAGAGAAGACAGTTGTGAAGAGAGTTCAGAGGAGCATCATTATATAAAGAAGACACATGTTGTTTAACTTCTAGATATTATCATAGTGTTCTCCTCCAATGTGGAAGCAACAAAAAGACAGGGCAGTCAGCAGACATGACTACGCAAACAGAAAGCATGATGTTACCGTCTTGACAGTCTGTTTAAGTCACCAGCTATCTGTCTCATCTTTTTATAATGGTCTACACCATGGGCATCGAACAAGTGTAATATATAATATCAATCTGAATTGTCAGTTAAATGGCGTAACTTATAACGGCGTGAATCCCACGTTGTTTTCGCCATCTTACCAACCTACGATGGTGAGTACTCGGCGTTGATAATTTGATAATATCAAACTCGTTTTGATTTTCAATTCACACCTGACGTACCTTGAAATCTTCTTAGCATCATATTCAACACGACCCACTGTAATTGTATGTCTATAAAACTCTTTTTTTTTTTTTTTGGGTAATCATAGACATTCGAATCAATTTTTTAAAGGTGTTAGAGCTTTTTGTATAAACTCATCTTATAATCCCTAAGAATGAATATAGTTTTTAACTTCATAACACATCTAATCTAAGTTTTAATATTAATTTTTCATTTGCACAATCTTTTAGCATGAGCATGCTCTCAGCATGACCTTTCATATTTACGTCGTCAAAATTAATTTACATGGGACCTTATATACTCTTATACTCTAGAAATTATTTTCCAACTCACTGATCCACTTAATAAGCTCTTTAAGATACAAACTTATAAAATAAATTTCAGGGTCTAACATTGGTTTGATAGTCATTCGAAGAACAAATCATAAGAATGTAATTGTAGGTTCATTAAGGTTTTCTTTTGCAACCTAAACATTAGGCACTTATTATACAACTTCAATGTTACTTTCATCATACATTAAAATAAAAACTCAGTGTTGTAATGTCTCTAGAGCTCTCTTCGGTTTTGTATATCTCTCATCAATCCCACCAAATCTACATGTCTTGGAACTCCATTCACTTGTGACCTTATTGCTTTTAAATCACCCCTCTTTACCATTTCCTTCAAAACTCAAACTCCTTTGAAGATCTTAATTTCTCCTCTCTACACCTTCTACATATACATCTTTCTAAAATTTGCTTACAAATACATTTAACCCACTCTTACAATTGTGGAAATCAACACTAATATGCAAAGAATAAAATCTTATCTCTAAAGATACCTTCACCTCCAAAAATACTAGGGTTACTTTTAGATGCCTCATCAAAAATTAGCTCTATATTATTTTCGCTTAATGGTTTCCAAGAAGCGATTAGCCTTTTTTTTCAATTTGAGGATGGAGGTTTAGTTTATTTTTCAATAAATTTAATTTAAAATAATATGACAATCTTTTACTGTGACTTTATCTATAGTAAGTGGATATTTAGTCTTAAATACCACTTCAAGGATTTTAAGACTAAGGGTTTCTTCATAGAGGGATCAATTATTAAATACTACATTGATTATTTCTTTTGATAAGCTATAAATGATCAGAGATGGGGCCATACACCAAAGACTTTTGACTTGATGCCCTCCCTCTTTTGTTCAATTAATCAAAAGTTCCTAAATAGAATTTGCTACTACCCAAAGATCATGAAAAGTGAAATGATTTTTTTAATGTAAAATGGTCTATTACAATGTATTATCAACATGAATATGTTAATCATATATTTTTATTAGTTTGTTGTTAAAGCACTTCATGTAAGTAGGTGGGTGTTGCACCTTTATAATAATTTTCCTAAACTCATGTTCAGGCATGGAAAGTTTGGATTAAATAATCATAGATCATAGTGAATATTTGGAGGATAGTTAAAATTGTAAAGATTGAGAGTTGAAAAACAAATATATTATGATTTGATGTTGAAACATATCTCAATCAAATTACAATGGTGTTTTCATCTATGAGAATGTTTTTTTCCAATCTTTGAAATAAATAAATATCTAAGTTATTGTGGTTAGATTTTATTGTGTTGTGTATCAAAATGTGTAAATTTTAAGGTTGTGTGGTATAAATCATCTCTTAATTGATATCGCTAACAAAGAATTCATAATTTGGTACTATTAGAGTAAGGTTTTAGTCCTTTTAAGTTAATGTTGATTTCAACATTTACGAGTGTGGGTCAAAAGTAGTTACACACATCTTCTAGTGATATTTTTGGGTTAATGTTGAAGAAAATTGAATCAACATTATTCAAGTAAGTTTGATTTATAAATAAATGAAACAAATAGGTGGTTTGAATGTAAGAAGGATGAGAGCAGCTGGAATGCCAATATTTACATATCATGAAAGATTGATGAGAGATGTACAATCTTAATCTGAGGCTATGGAGATAACACAACAATGAGGTGTTGTGGTAAAGAATGATGAAAGATATGTTGAGGTCAAAGAGGAAGATCTTGAAAACCAACTCATAGAGGAAGAGGATGATGAACTTCTATCCATTCTTGTGGGTTATTGTGAGATTGACTAGGAAATTATTATTGGACCTTGAATTTTTGTTTTGATGTTTAAAGATCGAAGAGCTCACTGAATGGATCACTACGTTGGAGAAGTATGAGATTATGAGAGTATAAGTATAAGTAGAATAAGAATATATTTGAATATAAATTTTTTACATAAGATAATGGATGACAAAATTTCAAGTAGTTATAAAAACATAATAAGTAAGTTATTTTTGAAACATAAGAATAACATTTTCACTTAGAGAATTTTGAGACACATTAGAGTAAACATGAACATATTGGAAATTGGAATAAGTTTAGAATAAATGGAAAAGTGTTGAGATGTTGGATAAATTGCATGTTGAGAATAAGGGAGATAAGTATAAACATATTATTAAAATTAGAAATCATTTAATTTTTAAAATGAATAAAATTTGAAATGATAAAGATAATGACATTTCTAGGAGCTCAAAATCTTACTTCAAGAGAATTTAAATTATGGAAATAAAAGTCTTTTAATGTATTAATTATATGTTCATATCTCAAATCAATTATTTTTGTCATATTTCCTAATAGTGTTAATGTTATCAACCCTAATTTTTCCTTCTAACTAGGATTCATAATGAAATTAATTAATTTTCAATCCAAAATTTGCCTTGAGAGGTTTACACATTCACATTATAACCATCATTGGAATTCAAATAAGAATCAATGGTCTTTGCATCACAACATGAATTTCAATTAAAGCATCTCCTATAGTTTGTGTCATGATTTTCTCATGCTCTATAAATGTACAAATTTGTTGAGGATAATTACATTTTTTCACATCCAAGTCCAAA
>JARHVA010002064.1:1962500-1990000 GCA_037957365.1 Torreya grandis | reverse complement strand
CTATACCTCTCATATGCACATTTATTATATCTCAAGAAACATTTTTAGAGATCCTTCTTTACCTCTTCATGAATTGTACACACATATTATGTGGTCTTATGATTTTGTTCTTGTCCCCTGCAGCTCATATAAATTCCTAAAGGCATAAAATCCTTAGGGTTAAATCCATAAAAAAATATGCAAAGTTTTTTTCCAAATGCTTTTATCCAAAAAATTATTGCATGCAAGTTTAGCTTGTGCCAATACCATTTCTCACTCTACCTTATTATCTCAAACTATGCATCTTAACATCTGTCTAAGGCTTAGGATAAAAAAAATGATTTATCCATAATTCTATGTATTCTATGCAAAAATATGATTCTATTTTGTTTCTGATTTATTACCTAGTGTGTGCCAAAGTAGCCTAATAACTTAGTATACTTATCTAAGACTATATTATTTGAAATTGATCTAATGTCACCACCTATGTGAAGCATAATTTTGTGATGTTTGTCACATAGTAGGTTTTCATAAAGGCTACTAAAAACATAATTGTAGAATATCTATCCTCCACAACAAAAATGGGGTAACTTTCCCATATTTCCTTTATATTCTAATCCCAAAAAATGCTCATGTCCTCCCATGGCCTCCATGTTTTAGGTAAGGGTTGGTAACAACCCATGTCCTAGATTCTCACTTTTACAAACTAATAATAACAACATCATTACACTTATCTACGCACCTCTACACCCATTTTTTGAAACGTATAGTTATTAACCAACAATGCCATTATCATGTCACCACTAAAATTTCCCATCAATCCTCCATTTTATTTTTCCTTGATCACATTTTCACACATCAACCCCTTAGATATACATAACTACACTCCTATGAAAATAATTCATTAGTAAATCAAATAATCTAGACATGGTGTCAAATCCATGATATTGAGATCCATTTTTGGTATAAATGTTTCATTGATTCAAATATTGACACTTCAACTCTCACCTATTTTTTCAACAACACTCTCTTGTTTATGAATTAATAGAATATAGATGTATATGCAATTTTATGAAATTTTGAAATCTATTTTCAATGAAAATAAAACAACCTAATAACATATCCTCTATTATAGGGCTTATGTCAAGGATGATGTCATGAGCATGTGTATATTTTATAGGTATTCTATAGATTTAACCTTTGTAGAATTAACTGTGGTTGGCTTCACTTGACCATGTGCAATTTGAAATTGATGATGCATTATGTGGTGAATCCTATATGTGGATGGGAACAAAACCATATGTGTTTATAGATAAATCCATGAATTTACATTATATCCCATTCAAAAATGCACAATATCCATAATATGTAACCGATATAGGCACAAAAATTAGAAACAACACTAGTACATGATCAGTTCACATAGTTTCAGTGGTTACAAACAAGCCTCATTGAAAGATGATATATACAATGTAAAGGAGGTATAGATGATCAATATAAAATGAATATATATGTAGTTTCAACTCTACATAAATTTATAGGCAATGAATATAATCAAACTGTGTAATATTGTTCAGTGTCAACTATCACGCATTTCACACAACAATAAGATGATCAATAGATGTCATAGACAACACAACATAACATAATATCAACCATCATTCAAGACACATAATGAAATAGATACAAATGAAGGCCATTTATATAGAGTGTAAAAACCCTCCTGCAGTCCATAGTGTAGAAACACACATTATGTTGTTGCATATAAAATGAGGTCATACAGATATCTAGATATATACAAACTGGTATCTACAACTAAAAAATAGTAACAAGCCCAATAATTTTTTAAAAAACCTTACAAAACCTATAAATATGATCTATTACATAAAACCTCTAGTCCTCCAAATTTATACAATAAATGGTATGAAATATAACCCAAGAGAACATAAAATAGTAAGAAATGTTTTTTATAAAAATAAACTATGTTTTTAACAAATTAAAAGGTGATCCTAAGGTTTTGGGGCATTCCACACTTAATGGATTAAGTTAGATTAACTGAAAATACACTTTTGCAAATATCATATCCATCATTCTTCTCTAATTATCCTAAACATCCAAGGATGTTGGGGAAGAAAATAATTGAAAATTAAAGGTTTATAGAAACTAAAATCAATTACTCAAGATTCCAAAATACATTAAACAAAACAAGGCATTTATTTTACTAGAATATAATCTAATACAATGGGATAATGAACCATGATCTAACAAAATGGGCAATGATCAAGAACTGGTGAGATTCAAACACACTAGACTCTTAACATGCGAAAAGTGAAGTCTTGTATAAAAAGAGGAATTGAATAGGAGCAAAATAATAACTTTTTATTATAATCAATGAAACTAGATTGAGAAGAGGTACATAAAAAGGTAAAGGATAAGCATAAATCTACCTACATTTAACATTGCGAACATAAAATAATTACTAGATGAATAGTGAGCACCATGTATAAAATGTCAACATTGATTAATAGATGTCAAATAAATCTACAATAACTAATTTAACTCTAAATAAAATATATGCATGTGTAATTTAATAACCTAATTATTACACTTTAAAACCTCAATATTATACCCAAGGAAGCTACATATGAGTGTAATAAAAATCATAAAATAAAGTAAAAAAACTACACTAATAATAATGTGGAGCCACCATATGATAAACTCCATCAAATTGATCGAACATAATATATCCTTTAAACAATAAGATTTACCACCTAATATCTTATAAATTGCTGTCTACCACTATACATACATGTATGTGCATGCAATAAAATCATTAAGAGAGTAATCATGGATAATGATTCACGGATAAAAAATTTTAATATATTTTTTCTTTCTTTACATGGCATTGGGGCTAAAGACATGGAATATTCAAGTATGAGCATAAAGGGATTCGATAACATTTAACACTAATTATTGGGGTAAATAATATTGAATATTATTAATGGATTTTATATATTACCTATTTTATATCAAGTTATGTCAAATGATTTGAATTATAACATATTTTTAAGATGACTTTAGACTCGTGAAACATATGTGGTCCCATCGACATTATATGCATGCCTAAAATTCAGCAACCAGATACTTATTTTTCCATACAATAAGGGAAATGCTTCTTAGCTTACAAGTATTCTTACTATCAACATTGAAGTGAATTCCTATGGTGAAAATATCATGGTAAACATTTTGAAGTACTAATAACAAATTAATTTAGATAAATGTAAATTGTATTGTCATATTATTTATTAAAATATAAATTTTGAGAAATATAAAGAAATGATACTAAATAAAAATATCAAATGAATTTGTTAGAATGAATTATTCTTAATCTTTAAACTAATGATAAAAGTAAATTATTTACAAATGCTGAAAGTTTAGTAAGTGAAAAATAAAATAAAAACGTGGTCACTGATATAATTAACCTTGCCGCATAAGTTTCGAGTCATTGGCATAGGACTAATTTATTAATCTCATGGGTGCAGACTTTACAATTCCTAATCCGTTTTCTATATAATTATTGATGAAGCATCGATAGCATTATTGA
This sequence comes from Torreya grandis, assembly GCA_037957365.1. Lineage (NCBI taxonomy): Eukaryota > Viridiplantae > Streptophyta > Pinopsida > Cupressales > Taxaceae > Torreya > Torreya grandis. The sequence goes on along the minus strand of JARHVA010002064.1, from coordinate 1,986,417 downwards.
TTTTATTTAAGAGTAGCAGGCCAACAGTGCTTGGGGTTACTCCTAATAAATGAAGTAAATTGATCACCTTCTACTCCATAAACAGTTTGAAGTTTCCCCCTACACACAAATAGAGAAATAAATCGATCAAATCTTCATACTTGGTATAAAAATAGCATACATTATATGAAATGTGGTGGACCCTTACACAGTGACCCAGTAAGAAAAGACAGAAACATAACAGTTAAAAGCTTCGCGTAAAACCCCACAATGGCAGGTGAGTACAGAAGATAGTTCAGAGGATCATCATTAAATAAAAAAGACGCATTTTGTTTAATTCTAAATATTATCAAAGTGTTCTCCTCTAATGTGGAAGCAAAAAAAAAAAAAGCATGATGTTACCGTCTTGACAATCTGTTTAAGTCAATAGCTAGCTAGAGAGATAAGCACTTTTTATCTCTATCCCCCCATATATATATATATATATATATATATATATATAATGTTTGAAATGAGATATATAAGAGTTAATATATATAATAGTTTCGCATAAATAAAAACATGAGAACAAGAGTATTATATGTATATAATGCTATCGATGTTCTTTTCCTAGTTAAAAAGATTAAATACCTATAAATTTTCTAAAACAACGTATCTAATGACTATAAATTTTCTAAAACAACGTATCTAATGAGTTCTTTTAGAGGTTGAGGTCCATGTGTAATAAGCTCGTTGAATCTATTTAAGAAAAACCACCAAAATCATCATAAAGTATGCATCAATGGGAATGCAAAAAGCATGATTCACACCAAATTGTACCATTACTTACAATACTTATAATTGTGTTTTTTGTTTGCAATGTGTTGGAAATGAAAAAGGAGTCTAGCAAGGGATGTTTTTTTATTTTAAGCACCATGTAGACATTGAAAGTAAAAAATATCTGTAATTGAATTTTTTTGTTCAGCTGAAATGTGTATTTTAACATAAGCATCTCAATTAAAATTTTTCAAAAAATGTGTAGTCATCTGTTAGAAGTTATAAGTTACAGAGTACATGTAGATGGTGACAGTTTTATTTTGTAATGAAATAAACATGAGTTTTATGGGTATATGTGATTAAGTTTTGTTTGGTTTAATTTCAAATTTGATTTTATTCATTGGGCATGAGAGAAAAAAATTAAGATCAAGCTTTTGTGTTATAGTCTATACAATATATTTTATGCAGTTGAAGAACATACATTTGTAATTGATATATTATAGTATTTAATTTTAATTACAATGTTCAATATGTAAATATTTAATTCATATTTCTTATTTTTGTGTTGGGACTTCAATGTTCTAAATAGTGTAGTAGGATCTAGGTTCACATGTAATCCTAGATCAACCAAAAATATGTTAGATTAGAAAGTTTAACTAAGTCTATTTTTGTGAAATTTTTTTATTGCATATAAATATATGTATATAGGTTTCTCTTAAGTTTGATGATGCACATAATTATTTTATTAGTTTGAATAAACTTATAAAGCATTTATCAGTAGGGTTTGTTATTTCATTTGATCAAGCATAATAGTGTGTCGATTTGTGAAGAAAATTTAGAGATTTGTATTATTTTCTAGAGCAACAAATCATTCACTTAGATTTTTTCTTAGAGTCTATTTATTTTTCGTAGAAGACTTCATGTGTTAAAAGTGTTTGAAGGAGATATGTATTTTCAATGCACAAGTATTACGTTAATTTAGAATATATTTGAAGTATGGGATTAACCTTATGAGTTTTTATAACATCGATACAACTAATTCAAAGCTTTGAAATTTTGTTTAACATCGATATCGTATATCTTACTATGTAAATTTGATGTTTGCATGGTCTAAAGAATCTCTAAATTGATTTACCTAACCACAACTATGTAAAATTTAGTATTAGAGAAAGGTTTTAGTCCTTCCAATTTAGTGTCAATTTTTATCATTTATGAGGAGGGTAGAAAGTAGTTGTGAAAATAATCTAGAGATATGTTAGGGTAAATCATGTAGAAAAAATAATTTTTTTTTTTCATGTTTGTGTGATCTCTAAGGAAATGGAAAAAAGAGGTGGATTAAATGAAATAATTCTAGGAGTATTTAGGGTGCCAAGACTTGTAAATCTTGTAATATTAATTATAAATATTGTAAAACCAATTTGAGGATATGGAAATAAAGTAATTTTGAGGTATTGTGGTAATGGAAGATGAAATCAATGTTGAATTCATATAATAAGCTCTTGACAATGAGGTCTCAAAGGAAGAGGTTGATGAAATTGAATATTAGTTCTTCTGAGTTGTTGTGAGAATGACTAGTAAACTATTTTTGGACCCTATATATTATTATGGAAGCTTGAAGTCTAAATATCTCATTGAATGGATCACTCAATTAGATAAGTATTTTGATTATGAGAGTATAAGTAAACCTAGAACTAGATTAGGTTAGAATGGAAAAATTTATATAAAATAAGGGTATAATTTTTTTGAAATAGTTGGATGAAAATAATAAGTAGTTTTTGAAACAAAGGAATAACATTTTCACATAATAGATTTTCAGAGACATCAAAATAACCATAAATATATTGAGAAATTCTAAAAAAATTATAAGTAATGAAAACATGTTGAGATGTTCAAAGAAACATGTGGAGAAGAAGGGATATGAATAGAAACATATTAATAATTCTAAATATATAATTTTGAGAAAAAATAAAATAAAATACAATAAAGACAATGGAATTTTAAAGAGTTCACAAAATTAGTTCATGAGAATGTAAATTGTGATAAGAAATGTCTTTGATATATTAATAGTTATTGATATCTAAGATAAATTATTCTCATCATATATCCTTATACTATTAATATTATCATCCTTATTTTTATTTTTTTAATTAAGCATCATAATTTAAAAAATAAATAAATAAATAAACTTCACTCCAATAATCATCTCATGAGCTTTGGAATTTGTATCATCACCATCATTGGAATTCAAAGAATAAAAATTGGTTTGTGCATAACAACATGAATCCAAATTTAAATTATCTTCTATAGTTTGTGTCATTGTTTTCTCATACCCTGTGAAAATATAAATGGGTTGAGAAGAAATACTTTTTTGCACATCAAAGTCAAAATCCATATTTATCAAGCTTACTATGTGAGGATAACACTTTTTATTTATTAATTATTTCTCTCCTATAAGTATTTTAATTTACATAATCATGATGGATTTTATAAATGAAATCAACAAAAGACACATCGATGCCATTTGTATATTCATTTGGGTCTACTAGAGTAACACTTATTTTTGCCAAAAAAAATATCGATGTTATCAGAGCTATTATATCATAATAATCACTATATTTTACATCATTATGAAATATATGACATCCATTTAAAAAAAATAACATCTTGGAAAAAGACATCCAAAGAGCAAGACATTGTAAACACACTGGTTTAATATATTTTTACAAATTAAAATGACTAATGATATGTATATAATATGATTTATTTTTTACCTTAAGGAGATTAATCAACAACACTCGAGATCGTAGATGCTGATGTTAGCATATTCTTATTATCTAAATTTGAATTTTATCCTTTGTATTTGTTTATGTTAGTCTAAAAAAAATTAGTTAGAAGGTGTGTTTTGCATTTTTGATTATAGGAATTCACTTCGTTAGTTTTGTTAAGCATTGCACACCCATGTAACTTACATTATTCTTCTTCATTGAATAGAAATTTTATTTTTCTATAAATATTGTACATTCAAACAATTTTTGGTTTTCTAATATAATATTTTTTTATTGTAGATTTTATAATTTGTACTTTCGTATCAAAAACAAAAGGTTTTTTGCTTACTTTTTATTTTACACTTTATAGTTCACATCATATTAACTAATTATGTTTGACTTTACTCTTTTAAATCTAATTAAAATTAATTTAATATATATAGATAAATATTTTTGATTTTGATGTAAAAATTTGTTTTTAAATAATAAAAAGACAAAAATTCTTACACATAAATATTATCACTATCAAAATTGAAGTGAATTCTTATAATAAAAAGATCACAATAAATATTTTAAAATATTAATAATCAATTAATATGCATGACGATAAAATATATTACTATATTATCTACTTAAAAAAAAAAATTTATGAAATATTAAAAAAATAATATTAAATAATAAAAGTACCAAACCAAATGTGGTAGAATAAATTACTCTTAATCATTAAAATTAAGAATAAAAGTAAATTATTTGTGCATCCGATGCCGACCAATGCTCTAAGGTTTGGTAAAGAAAAAGGAAATAAAATAAAATCGTGGTCGGTAATGTAACTGATCTTGCCGCATAAGTTGCAAGTAATAAAATCAACACCTTTAAACATACTACACAACAATATACCACCACACACAAGCATTATAACTCCATAGCCACGTGGGATATACTCTTTACTTTGCAACAACTTAGGTGGCACTTCTCAGGTTTACAACATTTCAAAGCATTTACTATTATACTTTGATGTTGGAAGCCAAACTGCCATAGCTTATAAGAAGATAAACCATCACTTTTGTAGAAGATAAACTGTTTTTATTACTGTTCCATTTTGTATTCAACTTCTTACAATGATGTATATAATGTAATTTATTCGACCTTAAGGGGATCAATCCTTAATACCATAGATCATAAGCACAAATATTTGGATGATGTCATTATCCAATTTGGAATTTGATCATTTATAATCGTTTATGTTAGATTAATAAAAATATGTTATCAAGTGTCTTCTTTATTTTTAATTTTGGGATTCTCTTTCTCATTCTTGTTGAACATTACAAATTTATGTAATTTACTTTATTTTTCCTCATTGAATAGAAGTTGCATTATTATACAAATGTTGGTTATTCACATATTTTATGATTTTCTAATATAATAGTTTCCCATTGCATATTCTATATCTGTAGTTTGCTATTCAAATTACAGTTTTTTCCCTATAAAACCTCATCTTAACCCTTATATTCAATTCATATTAATTAATTATGTTTAATTTTACTATTTTACATCTGTTTAAAGTTAATTAAATATATATGAATAAATGTATTATTTTTTTTTTGCAAAAACTTATATTTCCATTCGACAAGATCAAAGTTTCTCGACCTACAAATATCTTTTCTATCAAAATTCAAGTAAATGCTTATACTAACAATACCACAATACAAATTTTGAAATACTAATAACCAATTAATATTAATAATAAAATATATTATTATACAATCTACTAAAATTTAAAAAGTAAGGGATATAAAGAAATAACACTAAATACAAGTGGCAAAGGAATTTCGTAGAATAGATAAATCTCAATCCTTAAAAGTAAGGATAAAAGTCAATTCTTTCTGCATCCGATACCGACTAATTCTAAAGGTTTGGTAAACGAAATAAATAAATAAATAAAATCAATCGTGATCACAAGTGTGATGGACTACTGTACTAATTTCATGGGTGCAGACGGAGAATTATTGATGAAGCATCCATAGCAGGATTGGTTTTAGTTAAGACTAGGAGGCCAGGAGTGCTTGAGATTGTTCCTCATAAATGAAATCGTTCTGTTTGGAGTCATCGGCAAACCAGATAAAGATGCCCTCGAGTTTCCCTCTTTTCTTCAACTCTATGCACGCGTCGAAGAATCCATCATCTGGTTTGAGGCCACCCGCAGAGTTATCTGTAGCGAAACTGGCCAGTATTTTCCCGCCCTTGTAATTAGATGATTGAATGTCGTAGTGCTTGACAAAATCTTTAACGCCCGTGCCCTTATCGTATGAGTAGAATTGGAAGTTTACGTGGTCAATGAAGTGACCGTATTTCTTCCACAGTGCCTGGTAATGGGACTTCACTGAGACATCGCCCTCGAATGGAGCAATGGAAGCCATGGATATCAATTTTTTCTGCTTTAATTGTATGATTAATTGACCAACGCAGTCAGCAAATGTGTTGGTATTGGAGAAATCGAAATGCTCGTAGTCGATATCGATACCATCGAGATGGTATTCTTTGATTATCTAAGACAGAGTCAACACCGTGTTGTTAACCCAGGAAGTAACAGACGACGGTTTGAACTGCACATGAGTTTCATCCTCTCCTACGACATCGCCGCCTAAGCTGACGGCGACCTTGACGTTCTTATGCTTCGACTTGATGGCCAGCACGTCGGCGGGGCTCAGATTATCCGTGTCCCAGAAGACGTTGAATTTGCCGTTTGTTGGAGATGGAGAATTAGCGGATGCGGTGTAGTCGATGGCAAATGACAGAATAAAATGGACCTCTACGTCATCTCTGATTGGCACGTCTGAGAACTTGACGTTGAGGAACTCGGCTCCTATGTACTCCCTGAACAGTTTGATGTTGCCACCTGCACACGAACAGAGAAATAAATTGATGAATTCTTCATACGTCGTAGAAAAACAGCATCCACTACAAGAAATGTGGAGGACTCTTACACAGTGACTTAGGAAGAAACAGCAGAAATATAACAATGAAAAGCTTCGCGTAAAACCCCATGGTGGTGGCAGGTGACTACGGAACACAGTTGTGAAAAGAGTTCAGAGGAACATCATTATATAAAGAAGACGCAACATTGTTTAATTTCTAAATATTATCATAGTCTTCTCCTCCAATGTGGAAGCAATGAAAAGACTGGGAAGTCAGCGGACATGACTATGCAAACAGAAAGCATGATGTTACCGTCTTGACAGTCTGTTTAAGTCACCAGCTATCTGTCTCAGTTTTTTTATAATTGTAATCAATAATATCAATCTGAGTTGTCAGGTAAACGACATAACGTATCAGGACGTGAATTTCACGACTGTTTTCGCTTTCTTGATAACGAAGATCGGAAAGAATGATTGGAAAACCTCTCGGTTTTTGTCGGACTTTCTCTATAATTTTCAGACATTTATGACATACAACTATTTATTCATAATGAAACATTATTAACTTTTGTAGGACTCTCTCTCTCTATATATAGAAGATGTTCGAATGAGATATATATGAGTTAACATATATAATAGCTTCTCACTACTAATGAGTATTAGAAGTGTAGAAGACTATCGCTACTCTTTTATAAGTAAGAAAGATTAAATACCTAAACATTCTTTACATTATTGGGAGAGGTTGAGGAAATAGTTTTTAATTTTTTTTAAAAAATGTACTCGATGACAAATCACATTATTGGTTTTCATATTGGCTATTAGATGTGTCATTGTGGAATATTGATCCTCCAAACAAAAAATGGAGTCATTGTCCTTATGTGATCTTTGCATTCTAAGCACAAAATCATTGCTTATGTCCTCCCCTTTATGCTATAGTTAAGGGTTGGTAACGACCCATGTTTTGGCTTCTCACTTTTGTCAACTGACAATATCAAAACCATTGTACTTATATGTGCATATCTACGCCCATTTTAGTGAGGTATAGTTTTTTGCTTATATGTGCTTGTGCATATTTGTGCATATATATTTATCTAGACATGGTGTCCACCATGCTTGTTAGATCCATGCAAGCTTTCCATGCATCACAAACATATTTGTATTTGGGGTATGGCTCGTTCATTGAGTCATATCTCAACACTTCAAATGTAAATGTAGTTTAGTGAAACTTTGAAAGATTTTTTTTAGGTATTTTGATCGAGCATAGTAGTGTGGAGATTTGTGAAGGTCTTTATTATTTCCTAGAACAACAAAATATTCATTTAGATCCATTGCATAGTATAGTTATTTTTCTTATAAGAGCTAATATGCGAAAAGTGTTTGAAGGAGATGTATTATTACTGTAAAAATAATTTCATAACTTGTGATAAGTTTGGATGATGCAATTGACATTGGGATATGTTTTAGCATCGATACATGTAACTCAAAGCTTTCGAAGTTGGAATAACATTATGACACATTCTAGAGCTATTTGGGAAACTTATGGTATTGTAGGGTAATTTTTTTCATAAATATGAGGGTTGTATTAATAAAACATGTTCATTAAATGTTATTTTATCTAAAAATATAATTTATTCACTTACGGATTTAATGGTATTAGTGATCTAAAAAATGGAAAAATGATCAAATTCTCATCTATTTAATTATTTCCTATTTGTTAGGTTGCATTGAAATAACAAAATTGGGATAATAGATTATGTTTGATGTTTTATAGTCAAATGAGTTATGTTTTAATAGAAAATAATAATGGAAAAGAGCCCCTTATAACTAAGGTAGAAAGGACTAAATAGTAGATCAAATAAAGAAATATAAAAGAGGTCTCTTATAGAACAAAAGGATATGGGTAGAAATATAAAATGCTAGGCAACCATAAATCCAACTATCTAATTACAATAGTGAATACCGAAGAATGTAATCTTCCAAAATAGAAAAATAATTTAATAGTAGAGAACACATCCTAGATCAGTCCGTAACTAAAATAAGGAAGCACTACTATGGATTAACTTATCGAAAGTCAATTAAATCCTACAGGAGAAGCCTTGAACACCAACTTCTAGAACACCCTTAAAGAACTAAACCAAGACCTCAACTCATAAAAATTAGATGACAAAATGTCCTACTCTTGAATCCATGGATGCACCAAGAACCTAAAATTAAAACTATGGAGGAATAAAAAATATGGAGTAAAACCTAGGACAATAACAAAACCTCAAAATTCTAACTCATCGATTCATTCAATGACAAAAAGGACAAAAAAATATGGAACTTGATATCAATTAAAATATTTTATGATTAAATATATAAATTTTTCACAATGAGGGGGCCTTTACAAAGCTAATATTCACTAGGAAGAAGATGAAGAGTTCCAAATTCAGCCAATAAATTTGTTGGAGAGTTATCCTAATAATAGTTTTGGGGAAAAACAAATATCCTCAAAAAACAAAGAGTGGCATTGATCATATCTTGAATGATAGAATTTATTTACCATTGATATGATGTTATTGATTTAACAACATTGATAATAAATATAGAATCACTTTTCAAAAACAATTTCCTAATATCGGATTGATTAATGGTTATCAAGCCTTTAATAAGAGCTATTGCCTAAGCCGAATTATTTATATATCAAGGAATATTAAAGGCATTAAATGAGATAAATTATGTTAGATTATCTATAAATATAAATTCATACTTAAAAATAATAGGGTTATCCTTAGATGCTTTGTCAAAATTTAGCTTGACATAATTTTCACTTAGAGGATTCTACAAAGCCATTGACCCTTTTTTTTTAGATTGAAGAGGAAGGTTAAATTCATTTTTTAATAAATTATATTTTAAAATAATATGAAAATCCATTATTGTGATTTTTTTATAAGATGTGGATATTTATCCTTAAATACCACTTGAAGGAGTGACTCAATTTTAGGACTAAAGATTTCTTCATACAAGAACCAATTCCTAAAGACTCTATAGTTTATGTATATCCATAAGGTATAGCTTATAAGAGATGAGGACATACCCCAAACAATTTTGAATTTATCCCCTCCCTCTTGTGTTAAATTAATCAAAAAACCTAAATAAAAATTACTACTACCTAAGGAGCCTAAAAAGTGAAATGAGTTTTCTTACTATGTAAAATGATATGTTACAATGTATCATCAATACGACTCTGGTAACCATATAATTTTACTAGTGTGTTGTTAAATCACTTAATGTATGTAGGTGGGACCTACTTGCTTATAATAATTTTCGTATAGTCATGCAAATGTATGTAAATTTTTGATTAAATGATTGTTGAAAGGATTGTATTCACTAGCCCTTTGTGTAAAATTGTTTATCTCTTAGTTTGACCATTTTGCCTATGATGACTAGGCCTTACATACTGTGCAAAATGATTTAAACATGGTTATTATCCTTGTCTTCTAGTTTTGGACAGATATCTATTTTATAATTTCTTGGACATTTGCATCCCAACTAGATGCCTATGTCAACGTAAGTGTCCCTTTTACAATTAAGTATCCAATGCCTAAAAATCATCCAATTTTCAAATGAAATGTATACTTATGGTCAACCTATGTGTTTTAGTGTGATGTATTTTCAAAAGGGATTGGTATATATATAAGATCAACCCTCATTCATTCCTCACCTATAAAATACTAGGAAATCACAAGGAAACTTACTAAAAATTATTTAATTAAGCATTCAAGTGAGTAAACATGTCATATTCATCCCTATTTCCATATTAGTCATATATGTAGTAACCTTGCATGTTTAAATTACTAAAAGAGAATCCCATGAGCCATATTTTACAAGTTACAAGTTAGGTCACTATATGTACTTTCTCATCACACATTGTATCCTTATGCACACACAAGAAAACATCTAGTGGAAAACTACGTAAGTATAAGCCCCTCTTCAAAGTATTCACTGTGTAAGTAATGCTCATAGATAGAGGATTCCTTGAGGTAGCTCAACAACATGTGATTACTAACCCATTTTTTCATATTCACTCCAAGATTGAGGAAGATAGGGTTTTATAATTTATTGAAGATTGACAACTTATATGAATGATTTATATGTATAAGAATAAGGTGAAAGGAAACCTAAAAGGTTCCAGTTGGCCACCTTTAGATTTAGTCATTGTTATATCCTAGACACTTATATTTAGTTTACAAACCAACGTCAATACAATTATCAATATCTTACGTAAGTGTTCGAGGACATGAAGTGAAAACATACAGAATATGATGAATTTTATTGGATCTTGATCTGATCCACTTCCATCCCTTTTTGATCCAAATTTGTATGCACATATTAAGCCATCTAAGTACTCTAATTTTCAATTCATGATAATATCAAAAAAAAAATTACATTTTATTTTTGAATATTGTAATATTATAAATTTAGAATATTATTTATCTAGGTTTTCATATTAATTAGCATTCTATAGATCTATTTATAACCCTTGTGCTTATTTATTTCTATATTCCTAACCATAGATACCCCCATATCTAAAGTTAGGATAAGAAACCTAGATGGCTTAAGGTTTTATATTTTTCTTATAAAATTTGAATTTCATATTCTTTTTCAGGGTATAAAAAAATTAAATCATTCTTAAATAAAAATGGTTTATTTTTATAAATATCATGTTCAATATGGAGACATCTCTTACTTAGTAGGTATTTTTAGTACATAAAAATACTTTTTACAATTTATATTTCATACCTGATGAAATCAATCAAATCTTTAATGGTTTCTAAATTTAATCACTTGAAATCAAATACATTGTTTCATTCCTTTTATTTTTATAATGTTTACAACGAACTTCTACATGTTACTACAAAGCATTGAAGGGCATGCATGGAATAACCATGTTCTCTCAACCATAGTATAGACTACCCATTATGATGTTACTAATAAAACTTCACTCTTTGAATTAATACATAATTACTCCCATTATAACTACATTCTTATGGATGCATTAAATATATGGCCATATTTCCAAATAATTTTTAAAATCTACCATGATCTGTCAAAATTGGTTATGATCAAGAACTGGTGAGAATTAAACACACTATACTCTTAACATGCTAAACAAGAAGTTTTGTAGAAATAGAGGAATCAAATATGAGCAAAATAATAGCTTGTTAATAGATTCAATGAAAAAGAGTTTGAGTAGAGGTATGTAAATTGGTAGAGGAGAGGCATAAAGACACCTACATTTGGCAATGTGAACACACAACAATTGCCAAATGGATAGTGAGTATTATGTGCAAGATATAAACATTGGTTAATAGATATCAAATGCATCCAAACCAGCCAATTTGATTAAAAATTAGACATGTGCATGTTTAATTTAATGACCTCATTACTACACCTAATTACATCAATATTACACCTAAATGAGCTAAATATACATGCAGAAAAACCATTAAATGGAGTAAAAAGCCTACACTATCACCCATCCCCTAAGCATAACTTATTTGGGTAGAAGAATTGAGTCCCAACAACTAACCCTAATTAGGTACCCAAGTACATAAAAAATATCTCCATAAGAATAAAGAGAAAAAATGAAAGACTAGAAAACCCCCCAAAAGATGATGCTAAAACTACCTTCACTCCATGTAAAACTTAAAAAAATATCAATGTCCATGATGAGATCCTCTGCTTAAAGACTGAACAAGGTCCATCTGCATAAAAAAATGTTTCTTTACTTTTTCAAAGAATGAGCATAATTAGTTTACTATAAAACACATTCCACAATCGGATATGAAGGAGATAATACGAATGTCTCTTAATATGGACCAAATCAAAAGTGTGGCATAGGCACTGAATGCAATGGCAATGTAGTAAACCTTCCAAAATAATGGCATGAAACATTCACGGAATGAATGTCCATGTGAAATGGAGAACATGTATGAACAACCCTACAAACTAAAGAAAAAGAATCCACATGAAGAGCTAGTCATCGATGCTCTATGAGAATGTGGTGGTGTCACATAAGAAAATAGGTGCACTCTCATACATACATACATACGGCAAAATGGACTTCGTAATAAAACATATGAACTGTCGGTGTTGTGTGATACTGAAGTGGCGCTCATTATTTTCTCCAGCAGATGAAGGCTCTACGAATACCCCAGAAACAAGCCTGCGGTGTGGTGGGTTGATCAGTGAATAATTCCTATAGGCTGGTAGAAAAGACTCAGTTCGTTGAGGGCTTGCATTACATCGACTTTTCAATCATTTATGAAAGACTCAGATCTTTGGTTCCTATCCTTAGATCTAAACTAATTTCCAAGGGAGAAAGCTCGCTTTGTTTTGCGATAACAAACGTAGGAAGAAGAAATACAAAGGATTGAAACATAAATTACATAAAAACTATTTGATAAAATGCTACACAGATACTTTTACATAGAATGTCAGAATCTTACCATCTAACCATACATAGCACGGCATATACGAGTCATCAGATATATATATATATATATATATATATATATGAGTATCTCAATGGTGGGGCGACAAGAAACCAACTGTAAGAAATCCTTCCAGAATTGGCTTAAGATTGTGTATGAAAAGTGCAGCAATCTGAAGGATGTATGGAAATTATATGACGAAATGTCACAAAAAGCTGTATTCTCAAGTAGAATGTATTTGAATCGAGGACACCTAGATGAAGAACACAAACCACTTGAGAAGATATTAGGGATCCGATCGACCCTGGCATTGTGAAAAAAAGAGGTAGCATGGCAACTTTTTTGACAAAATGATTGAATTTAAAAATCCTATAAAAAATACTGCATACAAATCAATTACCACAGAGCACACATATTATCAAATTATGTTTCGAACATATTTTTGCGAAAACCTCTTGTATATACATTCATCCAATAAATTATGTGGGTGACATTAAGTGGAATCTATAACTTTCTGAAGGTATACCTGCAGCTTAACAACGTCTCATATTTGTAAGAAAACAATTTAAGGACCACTCTCTATTGAAATAATATATGATAACCAAAGACTCCACTCTATTTATGGTGCTGCAATTATGTGTAGGATCTGAGAGTGGTGGGATGTCTTCTTCCTTCAGAACTAGGTCTTTCAAGGAAGTGGTTAAAAAATTAGCTACAAAACCAAATACTCCAAATTAAGCATACATCACTATTTGCTATATTCTGGAGCATATTGAATATGTGTCGATTGTGGAGACTTCAAGGGAAGATGAATTGATATATAAGGCTGAGTTAGAAACAAAGGTTATTATCTATAGATTTAATGGTTTCTAGCCTACTGCTTGAGCTTTAACCCAATGGATCCATTCAACATGGACAAAATAGTGTGACATCTCTATATGTTCCAAAGGATTTTTCATTATCCATTTTTTTATGAACAAACCCATCATCAAGTTTTGACAGAGGGGCCCTAGTTCTGGGGAAATGTAGTTCTCTACCACACTCTTTAGTTTCCAAATTTTTACCCAACTATACACGTAGTTACCACATTGGAAATTTAGGTGCAGCTCCCCAATCTCTCACTAAATCTTGGCAGTACTTTAACAATTTTAGGAAATTCTTTGGGTGTTTATATAAGGGCCGATATTGATATAAATGCGATGGTTTCATGCACCTTTGCCTGCATTTTTTTGGAGACAAACATTAGCAAGTGTCTACTAGATAAATTAATTTTTAGATATGGGAAGTTATAACACATTCAATAATTGGATTATGAAAATACTACATTTTTATGTCGTATATGTAAGCTCCAAGGACACAAAATTAAAGACAACATCAGCAAAATAAATCATAGAAAAATAAACCTGGATAAATAGATACTCAGCTGGAGGATAGTGTAGATGCTACAAAGGAAGGAGAAGAAGATCAATATAACACTATGAAGATTGTTCTCTTGGAGACTCCATCGATGGGAGTGAAGAGAGGCCATGAATCAGAGAACTAAGACTCTGATAATAAAATAGGTGCACTCAATTATGGATCCATTTATTTCTAATACACCACTTCATCAAGCATCAAATATTCATATGGTCATGATTGAGCCCCCTTTAGGGATGTGGTAGGATGTCAAAAATAAGAAAGGAAAGAAGGTCAAAATAAAATATTATATGTGACATACCTCCCATTAAACATTTATTTTTTTGATCCATATTTGAATGTTTCTTTCTCATTTTTTTGTTTTATGTGTTTATCAATTTAGGAAGTTATGCTTCCCAAGGACTTATTTTCCTTTTCTAGGCTTATGGATCTTTCTTGTTTAGCCCAATTTATTTATCGCTAATAATAGTTATATGCTTTTATCGACATATTGGAATAAGATATAATAATATTTTTTGTTTGATATATGTTTGTGTGTGTGTGTGTGGAGAGAGAGAGAGAGAGAGGATTTTCAAAATGAGATATATAAGAGCTAATATACATAATAGCCACTCATCACTAAAAATATGTGAACATGAGTATTATAAGTGTAGAAGGCTATTGATGCTTTTTCAAGTAATAAAGATCAAATACCTAGACATTTTCTACAATAATATACATAATGACAACTTTTACTGACAAAGGTTGAGATGCATAGAAATAATATTGTTGAGTGTATTTGGAAAACATAAAAGTAAAAATCATATAATATAAAATAATTGGGATGCATGAAAAATGAATTCACATAAACTGTTAGCATTACTTACCATGTTTATAATTTTGTTTTTTGTTTGCAATGGGTTAGAAATGAGAAAGTATATATAGTAAGGAGTGTTTTTGATTTTATGCAGCATGCAAATTTTTTTTAAGAGTATATTTTTTATTTAAAATTACAAATGTTAAGTTGCTTAATCATCTATAAGGTGCATGTTAACATAATAAACTTGCTTAAAAGTTTAAAAAATAAAAATGTAAAGTAGTATGTAATAAGTTGTAAGTTAAAAATAAATTTTAGATGACAATTGTTGCATCTTTTGAAGAAATGACCATGAGGTGTATAAACACTACATGAATAAATTTTGCCTAGTTTAACTCCAAATCTAATTGGGTGCATTAAGTAACACAAAAAATATGAAGATAAGAGTTTCTTTTATGGTCTGGACAACATAATTTTTATAATTAGATAGTATAAATTATTTTTATATATAAGCTCAATATGCAATGGGGTCTTAATTCCTCCCCTAGGATTTAGATCACCAAGCTTGAGTGAATCTATAAATACTTTTCAGATCCCAAGATAGGACACTTCCTTTAGCTTTTGGTCTATCAACCCCTTCCGCTCAAGGAGTGACTCTCTATTTTTTTTAATTGCTCAACCTAAGTGCGTTACTTGCAAGCACCCAAAATATTTCAAGTATGTCTTAAGGTAAGGTTTTACTCTAGAGCTCAATTTTCATGAAAATATATCCATAGCATCTTTCATCCTTATCACCTTGAGCCTTTTTGTTGGTTTCTTGTTATGATCATGGATACCACCAATTGACCTACCGTTATTGAATTTTTATGGAATTTGTTATATCTATGATTATATTACAATTATGGAAGGCCATAAATAATGTTATATTAAACAATGATGAATATTTATATATTTTTCCCTTGAATGATAAGGTTTTTTAATATCTTTATCCATTATCTAGATTAAAACCTAAATAGATAAAGTGGCTATAGAGGTTCACCATTTATAGGATTTACTAGATGACTAGGGGAATGTCTCATGCACAGTGAACCATGTGTTGCCTGGTGGACTTCCACCTCCCTTCACTTTCACATGGGGATGGATGTCATCAACATCATGTAGTAAATATAATACAGCTCGCACTCAGAGGGGTTATCCCACTATCACTACTACTTAGACTCAAATTATTTATAGATGGGTAATTGATATGAATTTCGGACCACCTTGATGGCTAGGTGGCACTCGATACTCCTTTTATAGATCCTTTTACTTGGAGTAATCTACCACCCAAGGATTATCACCTACCTCTTACCTCAATTTCTAATGCTTTTGTTTAAGTTCTCTTTTATTTTATAGTTGGTGTACTTCTATTTTGAGTGTCATGTTTTATTTGGCATTTTTTTTTTGTGTCATTATGTAAGCCAATGTTTTTATCTCTGATGAGGAGTGTGAGCCATGTATATCAACTACCTGTTTTTGTATATACCCTTTTGTATCTTATTATTTTGTATAATAAAGTTATCCAGAAGCATTCAAAAAAAAATATGAAGTTTTAGAAAGGCATATTTTATAAGATATGGATTTTTAAATCTATATTTGACTAGAATGTTTAAAGTTTTTTTTCACATTTTATATATTTTTCACTAAATTATGTGAAATAGAGAAACATGTGATTTTCTTTTTTTTTTTGCATAAAATTAAGACTTGTATTACACGAGTAAAATTTTACATAAGGAATATGGCATCACAAAACTATCTCCTCCTTAGGGGCATAAACAACATATTTTTAAAGAATCAAATGCTAATTAGAATTTTTATTACCCAAATCATCTAGGAAAATATGATAGCTTATTTAAGAAAATACCTTCTAGGACCAACCATATATGGCCTTCAACTAAATTCAAGAATTAAAAGAGAGATAAAATATGAATTACATGAGAATTTATTAAAATGTGTCATCCTACACCTTATTTTATGGTTATTGAAAGTTATTCGTTTGTATGTCATGAAATCATATCAATTATACTGATATTCAAGACCTAGATGAACATGTTAGGTATACATTTAATGAGTTTGATCCTAGTAGTGTGTACATAAAACAACAAATATAGTCTTATTATTGTAATATAACCAATGCATTTACTCAAACATATAAACACAAATTCTAAAATTTACATGGACATTAGTGTTGAACATATCACATATTCAAGATGATTTGTATTAAAATTCATTGTACTTATCCTTAGCCATCTTGTTATAAAAATGTCTCACATGCATCATGTGATACCCAAATTTTTTTGGGCATTGATTTTGTTTCTTTACTCCACTCACATACTATTTTGAGATAATTTAATAGTTGAAGTATTTATATTTGTTCATCCTTCTATGTATTCCAAAACTAAGTGACAATATTGATGTAGGGTTATCTAAAAAAAAAATCTTCTATGAATCTGAAGACTTCATAGCTAATTAAAAGTAAAATTAAAGTAATTTCTTTGCAAAAAGATAGGTAGGTGGAGTAGGTAAATCTATTATTCAAGACACTATTCTCCCTTCTAGGATTTGAAAGGCCCCTAGAACATTATACAAATCCAAATATTACCTATTCAATTATTATGAAGTTGTTTTGAAAGGCCCCCAAAATCTTACACAAATGCAAATAGATATGATAATAATCCATAACCCCAAAAAATACCCAACTGGCCTACACCAATAAGGCTACCACATGACATAAAAATTCAAAAAATATTTAGCTAGGGTGACCCTCTCCCAAAAAAATAGTCATTCATTAGTCAGTACACATGCCTCAAAACATATACTACCACATGACATTAAAATTCAAAAAATATTCAGCTAGGGTGACCCTCTTCCCAAAAAATAGTCATTCGTTAGTCAGTACACATGCCTCAAAACATCTACCTCGAACTCGATAAAAGATTGAATTTCTCCCCCACCATCACATTTTTAGAGTGGAGTTTCATCTTAGATTGTTTATCCAACTTTTTATATTTAACATTTTTATTCTTTCAACCTAAAATATAATCCTCCATTTCTCCTAAATCCTTTAATTCTAGATAGCATGACATAACCACTTCCAACATCTTAATAGATTGGAAGTAATCAATTAAAACAAGGTTTACGTTACTCATAATAGTCTTTGTTTATTTCATGGTTTCTAACCCCTCTATTTTACTCACTACAGTATTGTCATTCATGGGATTCGTAGAAATGGGGTTGAACTCACTATTTTAATGAGAATATTGGTTTTAACCTAGAGCATTTGATGTCAAAACTGAAGCTTCAATTTTAGGATTTTAATGGGATTTGACACCTTTCACTATATGAAAATAATGAAAGGAATCCTTAAACCATGATGTCTCCATCTTATGTTTGGAACTAAAATAGTTTGTAGATAAATGGCCTATTTTAGAGAACCTATGATAATGAAAAGGTAAAGCCTCATAATCTAGAGACTGTATCGAAGAGCAATCCTCTACATTTCAATTGATATTAATAGAGAGATATTTATACATATTTATACTCATAAGGATTTGATAAAAGGTGGTATAGGAAAGTATCAATGTAGCATAGGTAGTATATCAAAGTATCAATAATATTCACTTAAGGTATTTTTTTTTATCTTAGATGATAAATCTACCCATGAATGGAAGGTGATATGGGATAGCCAAACTGGTACTAAAGGATTTAGTGACGAGATTATATGTTAGATGCCATAGTTTCATTTAGAGAAAGTGTTGATCCCAAATCCATAAATAGTCTTATAAAACCCTATTCCTATACTCTCCAAGATCAAAAACCATAATAAAAAACACTTTGCTGTAGGGACAAATTTATAATTTACTTTTATCAAGCGTCCATCATTGATCTATGATCCATGCATAAACAAAAAATAGATTTGGGTGGAAACCATTTAATCAACATATTAATCCTTGAGTCTTCAACCAAATTTTTTTATTGGAACCTCTTCTTGAAAGGTAACTAGGTGGGTTATTTTTTAAATCCTATAGGACTTAGTGAATTAATAGTAAGTGTCTAGAGAGAAACTGCTTCCATAAAATATTTGGGAATAAACTCTATCTATAGACACCCAATGATAGTTTTACGTAAAATGACACTATAAATGTTTTTTGAGGTGGTTTTGGGAAATGATGCAATACTTTATGAATCACCTATCACCCAAATTACATTTTTATTTCCTAGCTTCATAACCCATCAATGTCTCTCATCTCTTATCCTATTACCTCCCTATTAGGCCCTTGTTAAATTTTCCACCTCCTCACAACTCAAATCCTTCTTATCCAATAAAATAATTATCATTTATATTTTTTATGCATTTTTATATTCCAAAGTTTAATTATTTTAAAAATTTCTAAACATGGGACTATATTATTTTATAAATATTTAAATTCATCTCAAATAATTAATTAACGCTTGTCCTAAAACATTCATGATGGGATTCTTTATAATAAATTTTATTGTGGGATTAGTGCGGCCACCCACAATATGAAACACAAGTAAGGTTTTCGTTCTTCGTACCTCGACCTTATCAACACATCAATTCTATGCCACCTATTTTGGGTAGCCTAATTGCTAGTGGGATTTGAACTTGGGTAGATTTTATATAAATGTTTCTACTTCAATCATTGAACCATAACCTCAGGGACATTCATGATGTTAAATGTTTATTTCTTTTAAAATAATCTTTATTAATGTGTGAATAAAAAATATTATTTAAAAAAACACAAAATATTTTTTCCTTATTTTATTATCCAATAGTAATACAACATTCTCGTTGAGCTATAAATTGGGAACTACGCAGTTCTTGTATTTTAAGGTTTTCTTTCTAGTTATTACCTAACACTACTCCCAATTTTTTTGAGGGGGAGGGGGTCATATATTACCAATTTCACTAATATTTTTACACATGTTGAGAATATAATGCAAAGGTAAATTGATTAGGTTTACATAGTGGCCTTGGAAACTATAACATTCACAAAAAATATTTTACATCTTGATTATAAAAGTTTTTTTAATACTAATTTAAAATATTTGAACGTATGTTTCAATCCAAAAAATCCAATTTTACAATAAATTTCACATTTTATGCAATCATTGCATGGCCTACCAATCAAACATTTACTTTAATAAGTTTGGATTCTATTCGCTCACTGATTTTTAAATAATATTTGAATGACATGCTTGTACCGATAAGGAGAGTACACATAGAATTGGATAATAATTGGCTGGTTTTTATGAATATAAATATGTGACATATTAATTAAAATATGGAAAGGAATCTAAAACATGAGATCTCATTACATAATAAATACCTACACACACACACACACACACACACACACACACACACACACACACACACACACACACACACATGTCTATATGAATAATTGAAGGCAATTAAGGACACATACCAACTTGGTACTATTGATTTAGTAGTTAAGTTTACAAATAATTACACATTACAACCACAAAGAGAGGTTCAGTCATAGTACTAAAATTTCCACTTTTGTGTATATATTATTCATGTATTCACCTGATAATATAGAGCATGATTCAAAAATATAAAGGGAGTATCACTTATATGTTATCAATAGTTGAAAACATTATTCAAAGTATGTGCAAGGTTGTTTCTAGATGTTTTATACCATGTTTAGTCAAACAAAAATTATTTTAAATCAACATTATATTTTGTTAAATAACTATATGTGAAAATTGAAGAATGCATGAATGTTGTACAAGATGATCAGGGTGCAGGTGACCATTAGTGTATGACATATTTAAAGTCACTAAAGTAGGAAATGTAAAGGGGAACATGTAGTGTAGAAACATGTGTTGAAAGAGAGCTTGAAAGAGAGGATTTGATATTTAAATAGGTTAATGATTTAATAGATGCAAAAAAAAAAAAATTGAATGGTGTAATTAAAATATGGGCCATGGTGATTAACAAAAGTTCACTATTTATAGATATTTATGGATGATTGAAGATGAAAAATTGGAAATTTATTAATATTGTATGACATTAATATGATCTAGTGAGTTAAATTAATTTTTAGATCAATCAAACGATCTTGGATGGTTCATATAAGGCACATGATATGTTTTTATTCTACCTACATTGAATTCATGTGGAATGAGTACAAGTTACAAAAATTGGTGGATGAATGGATTTGTAGGCCTCTAGTTCCAATTTATACATATCAGGTACCAACAACATTACAAGTTATATATTAGACATCATCACATGACTTTGACCATGTATTTGATCTAGTGAAACTAGGTACCATATATTTAGCTTATGTTTCATGTACTAAATTTGGTAAATATATTGCTCATGTTACTAAATTATGTTTTGTTTTATAATACACAACATGTTTATGAATTTATTATAAATGATGATAATGAAGAGTTGATAAACTACTACCTATTCTTGTGTGTAAGGTAAAAGTATAAATTGATTTTTATAGTCATATATGGGTAAAACATTCACTATCCCATTGGGTCTGTGGAAGTTATTATAACATGGCTTCGACACTATCTTATCAAAAATTCAAATGTATTTTTTTTGGAAAACTATGAAGTATATAGACAGATACTCCACTACTCTAATTTGGTTCTTGAAAAAATGTCTAATTGTGCAAATATTAGGGTAGGCCATTAAGAAGGGCTCTATGGAGGGTTGATAAATTTGATCATGAAATAGTTATTTCTACTGTAAAGAATAAATATGATCCTATCAGTTCCTTAGATTGAAATCCCATGGTATGTTAACTTCACAAATGTAAATGTGTTTACTTTTATCAAATTTTAATTATATCTTCGGTATTGTATATAAGTTTCAATTTAATTAGATATGAACATAATTTTTGTAGGTTAGTGGTCAAAAATTAGCTCCATCCTTCATGTGGTTTCCATTGTTATTATAAAATTCCATGTTCTTTAATTAAAGATAATATTTTGATTTGTGTAGATGATTCACTATTTTACCTTATCTAGGAAAATGTTTTCTTGAGGCCAAAATGGGTGCTTCATCTCCTAACTAGGCATACTCAAATTCAATGAATCTGTTCAAAGAAGTTATATAGTTAGTTGGTTTTTACTACTCATAAGGTGAAAACCTATATATTAATGTGTGATGTTGTAAAAGGGTTATGTAAATATTGGCCTTATTTTATATGTACTTATTGTGAATAATAATAAAATTGTTGTGGACTACCTACTGTAGACATAAGATTTACCCTATGGTTAATATTATTGCTTGATGTGATTTATGGTATCAAAGCATGGTAAAATAGTGCGTGGTGAACTTGGGTAAAATAAGAGGTGAAAGAAAAATTCATGTGCGAACAAATAAGGCTCACGTTAAATCAAGTTTACGATGAGAAAGTTTATTTAAATAATAAGGTATTACCTTTATTAAACATTACTGTCAAATTTGAAAAATTACTCAAATATTTAATTTTTCAAATACATTTTAATTGCATATATCAAAGCATGTGATTTGAGGTTATATGATTAAATAAATTGAAAAGTTATTTTATATGGCTATATTCTTGGAGAAACATCAAAATTATATTTCTTCTCCATTTTAAAGCCTAATCCTATTAAATAAGCTTGTTGCTCAATTCAAAATCCTAAAATTCTACCCAAAAAAATTAAATCAACCATTTGAAAACCCCTGTAAGAATGTGGTACAACTTACAAAAGTAATTTGAATAAATCTTTCTTTTTGTTACTTGTTTTGAGCTTATATGTTGCATAAATATTATTTCAAATAATGTGGGAGCTTTTAAAACCATTTTTTAAGTTATACATCCTAATTTTTCACTTATACAGCTTCATAGTGTCCCAAAATTCTAACCATCATCTGTATACAAACAAATCCTCCATTCGCAACCTAAAAATTATATATATATATATATATATATACATATACATATATATATATATATATATATATACATATACATATACATATACATATATATATTCATATATACATATATATATATACATATATACATATATATATATATATATATACATATATATATATATACATATATATATATATGTATATATATATATGTATATATATATATATATATATATATATATATGTATATATATATATATATATATACATATATATATATATACATATATATATATGTATATATATATATATATATATGTATATATATATATATATATGTGTGTGTGTATATATATATATATATATGTATATAGGAATTATATAGATTTGTATGGACTTTCAATGTGTGGGAAAGATCATAGTTTTGTTTTTTGAGCAGTAATGACATCTTGGTTGAGAATGGCATCATTGTCATGTCTCGCTCTCACCAAGTTAGAGAGAATCCTCTTAGTGTTTCTTGCAAGACTCATCCATGAAAGTGTGTAAGATATTAAATTTAATATATATCTCATGGTATTTCTACAACATGTGATATAAGTTCACTCAATTTACACGCTTAGGGATGCTTAGATTCTCTTCAAGGATGCATAGGATCAAATTAAACCTTTGTTTATGGGGCCCAATGGAGACCACACAATGGAAATTATATCCTTTAAACTCCCATTCATATGTGTCAAAAAAATTAGTTCACTAATTAGGATAATGAGTCAGAATATATGCCACCCACTAACCAACTTTGGGCTCATTAAGAGATTTGGTTACAAGAGAAAACTAGTTTCCATTTCTCACTTGCATTGAGT
>JARHVA010002064.1:1955000-1957500 GCA_037957365.1 Torreya grandis | reverse complement strand
TCTTCCAGACTACCCCTAGATGCACATATAAGAACTCTCAATCTTCAACCATTCTTCTGGAAGTTCAATTGTGAATCCCCTGCCAGAAGAAAAGAGATGCTTCATGCCATGCTCTCATGGGCTAGTGTTCAAATGTTTGGCCTAAAAAAGTATCCTACTAGTGTTGCCCAACAAATAGTGAATGGATTTATAGTCAATATTAAGGATTGGTGGGATGGTTGTGGTCTAGAATTTCAACAAGGAATCACTCATCATGCAGAACCGGTTCCTGCACTTTGCCAAGCCCTATATTCAGAACTTGTTGGTGTTATTGATAATGAAAAAGAATCTAACAAAGCCAAGTTCTTGTCAGCTCAGTTATGTGACATGACACGACCTTATGAATATATGTGTCATATGGAAAACCTACTATATGCCTCTAGAGAAATGTTTAATCTTGATTATAAAATTAGGTATATAGAATCCTTCCCACAATATTTTATTGATAAGTATAAGACTACCATGGGTGATGATCTAGCAACATTTCATAGAGGATCCTAATAAAAATGAATACAAACGTTTTACTTCATATATTATATTTTATAGCAAAGATTATAGAGATAGCCCAGCTTTGACATAATAATAGAATAGTCTATTGATATCTTAATGGACATAAGATCCTTCTAGACTCTAAGACATAAGCCAAATTTGAATGCCCATACCTCATGTGATCTCCCATATTTATAGAAAAAATATCAAGAGATCAATGGATATCACAAAGTGGTGCAATCAATGGCTTAGACAAAAGATGTGAACAAAAGTGGGTTATTGGCCCACCACGCACCATCTAAACACAAAGTTTGTTGACACGGCCAACAAAATACCACCTTTAACAAGTGGTTAGGTATACTATGAAATTATGACTAGGGATAACATGCCCATATTCATGATCACGAAAAAGCCCTGTGATTAGTCATCATCAGCAAACTCATAATCCCCTGATGGTGAATACGAAGAGTTGGGACCCTCGTCCTCATCCATGTGATCTAGATATAAGGTAGATGGAATCTGAAAAATGTGTCCTAGAGGAGTAGGTGGAAAGAGTGCCTGATGTGAAATTGTCATTCCTCTCCATAAAGTGGCTATGGGAACAACCAGTCGTAATGATGTGTGTAGGTTTCTTTGATGGTTTTGTACTACATGGAGTTCAAATTTGGTAGAGAAAGGGATTTGTAATGCAATAATCATATTATGAACCTATGAAGGAGGTATATGCACATCAAGAATATGAGAAGGAACTATAGGCATAATATAGTCAAGGAATTCAAACAAGTAATCTAGAATTTCACTAAATTCCCAAAAAAATTCACTTTCTGGATTGTAGGATGGCCAAAAGGTAGACCATTGGAAATGAAATGTAGTGCCTTGATGATATGGTAATCTCTTCAAAAGATTATTTTTACCAGTGAGTTTAGGATTATCACCATCTTTCTATAGAATTATTGTCGAACAAGAATTTGACTCATCTATTTCAGCAAAATGGGTTGTCCAGGCAAGATTTAGAACGTTTAAATGATCTACTGCTTCATAAGACTGAGTCTTCAAAAACAGGATCTCATTGAATAAATGAGTGGTGATGGATGGAGTAGATTTCCAAAAATCTTCATGAAATTCATCATGAACTTCTGTTGTGGCAATCATGACTATTTGATCTGAAATTGTATGATATTCTCTGGGCATGAAATCTGCAAGACAGTTCTTTTTTCCTGCAATGTGTTTGATTGTGAAGTCAAAATCAACAAGATATGTTGCCCATCGAATGAGGGGACTTATAGAGCCTTTATTTAAATTATTTGTAGAGTTGAGAATACTCATGAAATTCTTTAGATCAGATCTGACAATGAATTTTTCAAACTTGATAAAAAACATGAATACCTGAATTGCCTTGATTACAGCAAGAATCTCCTTATGAGTAGAGTGATAGTTTTTCAGAGCATTTTAAAAATTTGCTAAGGCAAATATACATAGCTTTTTAGTGCCATCAGACAAATTTTATTTCAACATAGCTCCCTAATATAACTCAGAGGCATCTATTTCAATTATTTTTAGATCATTACCTGGGAGTTGTAGAGGAGGAAGATCAACACATTTCTTTTTAATTCACTGAACTGCCTGAGTCATCTTTTCATTCCATGCAAGGGCATTTTTGGATAACCTTTTATTTAGAATTTTTTTATCTTATGCCATATTACAATAATGACCAACAATATAATTTGCATAGCCTACAAAGCACTGTAACATTTTCTTTTCTGCTAAAATATTAGGAAAATTCTAAATGTTTTTGAGAACATCATTTTGGATAGAAACTTCACCTAATTTGATCATTAAACCAAGGAATTCAATCCCATCCTTGAAGGTTGCCATCCTTTTAGCTGAGAGGACCAGACCATTATCATAAACAATTTTATAGAATTGTTCCAAATGTTCTATGTGTTCCTTGGGAGTTCTGCTAAAAACTAGA
>JARHVA010002064.1:1920000-1940000 GCA_037957365.1 Torreya grandis | reverse complement strand
TTGAAGTCAGGATGCCATGGTTTAGCCAATATCATATGATTTACCAAATCATAAGAATATCAATTGAAAAGTAACTCTTTATTTTTGGCATAATAAAAATTACTATGAAAATGTGTCTAGCACAAGGTCTGAATTAGATTTTACCTTCAACTAATGCTTATCAGTGGCTTGTAATCCAACCACACATTATCAAGCATTTAACATTTATTTTTATATGTAGTATATTAATCATTAAAATACTATCAAATGGCCATAAAATTTAAATTATTTTTGTACCCATTTTATGTGTTATAACGATGAGGTCCCACACCCAAGTGTAACTTATGGCCATGAAATCCAAAACTATGCTACATATATAATTAATTATGTAATTATTGTAGGTCAATCGTATATATAATTTCTAACTAAATATTTAATTTTAGATATTACATACATTGCAATGCCTAAAAATAAACATTACAATCTCTAAATTATAATTGAGAGTATTTATTGATGTTGATTAATTTTAATTTTTTTTTATTTTCATATATGAATGTTTGATAATTGTGACCACCCTAATATATCCCTCTTTAATACATTAGTGTCTCTTATTTACACTCTCAAATATACTATAAAATTTTATTTAAGTGTATTAAAAAAATGTTCTTGTCTACTTAGAATTTTTCATTTTGAATACGTTAATAATCTTTAAGGTCTTAAACATGTTTTAATAGTTTACCCTATATGAAAAATAGTAGTTTATATCACCTAAGATCCCATGCATAATTTAAAATCTAGTTTATTATATTATTATATTAGATAATTGACCATATTTTCTTTCTATTCACATATTATGTTTTTCAATAATTGAATGGTATTTAACATAGGTGTTTATCATCTACTTTGGAATGACATATGTTATAAGATGTAATAAATATGTAATACAATGTTAATTATTAAATTAGTTTAGTTATAAAGGAATAGATTTATTGGAGAAATGTAAAAGATATTTACAAACTAATTGTTTATTATAGTTAGAAGATATCAATTATATTGGAAAAATGAAGGTTGTAATGCATTATTTACCTTTTTAATAAAATAAAATCAATTAAAATAGTATAAACAAAAACAAGGTTGTATTTAAATATAACCTTAATTAGAGAGAACTTAATTATTTTAGTATTGAAATGGTTCATGGTAACTTTATTATAGAAAATAATAAAACATATAAGGTTACATGGCAAAGTAGATAGTTGGTATACACAGATCTTACTCCTTGCCAAAGGAAAAACAATCATCTTAAAGCATGTCACAAAAATAAAGAACCCAAAAACATCAGATAAAATATGGAATTCAAAACCAAATTACATCAACAAGACAACATAATATAATTTAATCATATGCGACAACACCTGAGGGATGAGGCGGGGATCATACTTCGGTAGTGGACTAGTCTAAAAGGAAATCTATGTAGTAGGAGGATTCAATGCCACCTAACAATATAGGGGGTCTATATTAATATAAACCACTTATAAATTAGTGGCATGAGGTTAATTAGTAATGCTAATAATAAATCCCTTAATGATTAGTTGCACCATATTTTATATGAAGTGGTAATGACCTGAATTTCCCCCAGTGACAATAAGAGGAGTAGTGGTTATGATTGCATGATTAATTTGTTTGCCTCTTGGGAGGTGGTGTATGTAAACATTAGCATGGCTTATCAGGTGGTATGTATCTCACTATGCATGCAATATCCTTCAATGATCTAAAAATTCCTACAAATGGGAAACTTGCATAACCACCTTATATGTTTATGCTTGAATCTGCTTGCGGATCAAGGATATAATACAAACCTTGTCATTAATGGAAAAAATACATGAACATCCATCATTGTTGAATATATCATTATTCCTATCCTTCCATAATTGGAAAATAATCATAGCTTTTAAAAATACCACAAAAAGGTAATAAAAATAGACCAATAAAATGAATCCCTAATCAAAACAAGATGCTAAAAAAATGATCAAAGTGATATGCCTAAAATAGGATATAGATCAATTTCCATGAAGAGTAAGGTCTGGGGCAAAACCATAAGAGATTACTTAAATATTATAAGCACTTGGGTTGAGAAATTCCCAAATGGGAGAATCACTCCCTGAGTAGAAGGTAATGCTAGACCAAACATAAATGGAAGTAGCCTATTTTTTAATATAAACATGTTTTTCATATTTGATCAAGCCTAACAATCCACATCTTAGGGGAAGAATTAAAACCTCGTTGCCTTTTGTGCTTACAAAGATCAGGAGAAAAGGTGATCATGACTCAATAGGGAAATCCTAGGGAATAATTTTTGAGATGAATATTATATGAAAGTAAAATAAGATATATATATGTAACTTATCCTACTTAGTAATATACAATCTTGGTGAAGGTAATCAACTAAAAATACATGTAACAATACTTTGTTATATTAGGGTCATGACCAATGATGAATCTTGTACACTAACTAAGGGGTATCTTATTACACAATGACAAAAGAGAGGTTTCCGAGGCCTTTAGTCAAATGACATCATATAAAAACCCTAATTAGGTATTATAATGTGATAAAAGAAATTATTTGATCTACTAAACTAACATATAGTCTACTTTAGTAAATATACATACATTCTATTCTAGTGCTTATCAAAACTCTAAAAAAGATGAACAAGATAATAAAAATAAAAGATAATTTGATTTAAGATAATTTACAATTAATATAATCAAGTAAGTATACAATTTAATCATATAAATCTACAACATCTACGTAACCAAAATGTGAACTTGGCTAGGAGTGTACTTATATTATTGAAGTTAAACTATCCTATCCCAATATCTCCCTTGACTAATGGTGATTTGTAATAGGATTTTTTGGCTTGTAAGGGTCACAAGGATAGATTATATCTAGGCTAAAATACTTTTCCTATGCATCCAATACCTCCACAAGACAAGTTCTAGTACTGTAAGATAAACACCTAAGCAATGAAATCTAAAATTGATAGTATAAGCATATTTATGAGTGGTAATGACGTGTAATTAAATGATTATCATTTAAAAAATTATTTGAGTGGGTATTTATATCTAGATATTAACCCTAAAACCTCTTAGTAATCTTACGTACAATGTCAGTCAGGTAGACCTTGCTTGGTGAGAAAAAGATCCATTAAGTATAAAACTAGGTCAGTCAAACTGACCTAGTTTTATAATGTGTTGATTAACTTATTTTATATCAAAAAAACCCTATTCAATTATGTCATATTTTATTTAATTTTATGATAGAATATGAATTAGGGTGTCATTATGGTTCACATTGTAGGATGAGATGAATGACAGAGTTGTCCTAGTCGACATAGTAGGAAAGAAGTCTAAAATAGGTGGCATAAATATAAAATAAATATCTAAATATATGACTAATTTTATATATGGACATATATTTTCTTACAATTTAAGTGATATTTTATATTTATACTCTCACAATGTTTGATATTTGTTTTAGACATTTATGAGCTATAATGCAAATTCTACATTCTAGAGGGTCCTACTAGATTTTAGACATAGCCATATTTTAGGGTTTTATAATTTTAGACTTAGTCATATTTCAAGATTTTAGGAATTTATAGAGGCATCATAGGAGGTAAATGGATATAATATCTAAATAGGAAAGTTGGATTAATAGTGGAAATGATACAAAGCCATAAAAAAACATGCAAAATACCAATGGTTTACCCCTACCTTTTTGAGTCCCCCCTTTCATGTGTGCACTAAGAGAGATTAAAACTTGATAGGTTAATACAAGAGATTAAGTGTTATTAAGTGACAAATATTAAAAATATTATGTGTATACATATGCCCCACTTAAATCTCATCACATATCACATGAATTTAACACGGGATGGTGCTTCTAGAAAGAATAAAGAAACAAACTAAATAAGATAATTAAAAAATAAATAATAAAATTAGTGCTAAAATGAAATTAAATTAACTGAAAGTACCATATATATATATATGTATATATATGTATATGTATATATATATATATGTGTGTGTGTGTGTGTGTGTATATGTATATATATATATGTGTGTATATGTATATATATATGTATATATATATATATATATATATATATACAGATATATATATATACAGATATATATATATATATATATATATATCTGTATATATATATATATATATATATATATATATATATACAGATATATATATATATATACATATATATACATATACATATATATACATATACATATATATACATATATATATATACATATATATATATATACATATATATATATATATACATATACATATATATATATACATATATATATATACATATATATATATATATATACATATATATATATATACATATATATATATATATATACATATATATATATATACATATATATATATATATATATATATATATATATATATACACACACACATTAACATACCTTTGTAATGAATGACTTCATGCAAATATCCTAATTAAATAAATGTTAAACACATTAAATCAAGTTTGGAAGCATGTAAAATAAAATGATAAAAATGAATGTAAAACATACTTAATCAAGTTTGAAATCATGTAAGATATTAGTGGAAAAAAGGAATGCATAACATACTAAATAAGGTTGGGAAGCATGTAAAACATGGGATGATAAAATTGAATGTAGAATATATTGAATCGTGTTGGGAAATATGTAAAACATTGTAAGTAAATGAAATATCATGTAAATTAACTCTAACAAAGGTATGTAAGTAAGTGAAATATACCTTCATGGAAGATAATTGATGCTAATCTATCACGTCATTTCCAATTTGAATCTCATTCACAAATATTAAGTTGTTTACCTATTTAAAGTTTACTATTCAAGAGCATGTATATTCCTATATTGGTGTCAGATAATTCAGTATCATATTTTCATAGTATTAATATTAAATTATCTATTAATTGGATCTTTGTTCACATAATTCAGTTCAATTAGGCCTTTGATCTTATCTCAATAATTCATAGTCCAGTCTAGGAATCTTGACCCCAACTTATGTGATTACAATCAAGGTTGAATACAAAATTATGTTCTACACATAACTTACTATACGAACTTTTGTTTCCTTACCAACTACTTTTATTTCTTTACTTTAATTGTGTGAGTTTACAATGCTCAATGATCAAATTTGAACACTTCATTATACAATTTTTATTCATTCATAGTAGATCACATACTATAATCCAAATTATTTAATGAAACATTACTTATATAGATGTATATATACCTTTCCACATAATTTGGTAATTTAAATTACTTAAACGAGTAAATTACATACCAGGACATTTATAGTTTTCTTCATTACCTTTTTGAGTTCCCCAACATGAGTGTTTATGGCACATATTGATGAAAAATTACAATGGTTTATCATTATCCAACATATCACAACACTTTTAGGTATTTTCTCATTTACCTCTAGCTTGTATAGTCTTACAAAATACAAGAATATAAATCAAATTTATTTATACCCACTCATAAATTTTACTCGCAATCCTTTATTTTTGGGTCTATTAGAGATTTTTTTATTATTAAGAAACAATACTAACCCTCTACAACTTTCTTCCTATTCCTTTCATTCCAATACCCATAAGTATCTTTATGGGACTCGATATTAACATCATTGCAATAATTTATTCAATATATAAAATTCTCCAAATCTCCTCTCCTTCTTAAGTTGAATGTATAAAATTGTACTTCCATACATTATAATAAGCCACACATCCCTACCTATAGCTCTATTCTACCATAGACTCAGTGGGGTCTTCCATAAAGTACCAAATCCTTAAATGAATGGATTGAAACATATGCAGTCTTAACTTCTCCAAACAACACTACATATAGATACTATGACCTTCTTCCTAACTCAGTCAATTTTTAAAATATAAAATAGATACGTGTCTACAATAGAAAGATTATCAACCCACTCTATAATAAACCTTCACATAAAATTATGCTTTGACAACAATAATAACACATAATCTATAATCTAATTTGAAACTTAGGAAACCAAAAAAATTAATACCAATTCAACTAGAAATGAATCTTGATCTTTGGATCTTGTATTCCACCCAAAACTATGAATATTTAACTTGCATTCTTAGTATACTATCAATCAAAATAATATTTTCATAGGTTGACTATCAAGATCCTTTATACTCATATAAAATCTTCACATTGAATAACTTCCTTCATTGATCATAAAACACAATATTTTATTTACAATTAGAATATGGGACTAAAGATCTTAGGGTTCATCTCTCACTCATACACAACTCTAATCTACATAACAAAGACTCCTAATCCTCCCTATATTCATGTTTCCTTTCCTTATTTATCTCCTTAATTCAAGGTGTAATAGGTATCTCTTCTTTGACAACGTTAGATTGGTCTTTATCAAGACCAATATTCTCTCAACTACATTCCTCCTTTACTTCTACATAAACGATTACAACCTACGATATATTTTTACATTTTTAAATACAAGTATATACATTTACACATGTGAATGGATATTTATACCATATCTCATTGAACTTTTATGTTGTTTCATGCCCTTGTGAAGGCTTACAACTATTAGAATATTCTAAAACATTTTTTGGGTGAAAACTCTAATGTAGCTAAACTAATACAAGTGAAACCATTTTAGGGTTTTATTGACCCTCCTAAGACACCAAAAAATAACAATTTACTGATTATCTTCTCAATTTATAAGTTTATAGATTGTCATTTTAATCCTCCTTCGTCAATAAACATGTCAAATAAAATAGAAAAAAGCACATATGATTGAAAATGAAATGTAATTCAAGATGTAAGATAAGCATGAAAATTCAAACCTGAATAATAGTATGTAGGATTGCCAGATGTCCTATATAATATAAGTTAAGTCTAAAAAAATCAAACATGAACATGATGGATAAATAAAAATCAAAAGCTGTAAAGGATGACAACTCGAACTTAATGTTTGTTCTAAAATTAGATGTAAAAAAACACAACCACCTAATGGCATTACTAGTATGATAATAATATGGTTTTTTAAGAAAACTATCTGAGGATGTTTGTGAGTAAAACCTAATCATTTCAAAGGTATTACAATTTAAATCATAAACTATAAACCATGAGATGTAAGTAGGTATATGTGATCAAGGATGTGATCAGCTAAAATCAATATCTAAGAAGGGGATTATCAAAAAAATATTATACAAATAAGGTATGTAAGGCACCACATGGGTGATATAAACATCCTTAGTAAGAATGAGACAGAGTTGGCAAGTGATCAAAGCCAAGAACTATCGATGTTAAAGACATAGTTCACTCTGACTAATGAACACAAATCTAGGAATTAACAAGAGAAATACATATATCATCCCATAAAGGCTATATACATGAAAATTAAATTGGGCTTACCTTCCCACAACATGTTTCCCATTCCTTAAGACCCCTTACAAATCTATCGATCTACTGTGAGGATTGGTCACTTGTGTGAAAACTTAGGTGGCACTATAAGTATATCACATAATAATACTTCTTATCCTAGTCTACTAGCCTACCAAACCACAATAGATCTCAGATCTAGCATGAGTCTAACTTTATATTTTAACATTGAATAATATAGGAGATGTGCCAAATTTCATTGTCTTGTGTGGTTGGAATTTTAATTATTTTTTCATTTTGATCATTGAATTTTGTTTCTTTTATTATTTGGATTATAATTTTTATTATCTTTTTCTATTTTCCCCCTCAATACTGATTGATTGAGTAAACCAATAATGAGTGAAATAGGTGATTAACATAATATATCTTACACTTGGTCACTATAGAAAATTACCTAAATACCATGGTGTATAAAGACACCTAGACTTTCCCAAAAGTAATTGTGAAATCTCAAAACTGACCTATTTATGCCTTAAATTAAAGGAAATAAAGGAAAGATGGGGATCATGAGATCCATTAGTTTATTAAGTAATACAATGTTAAATATGATCATAGATGATCACAAGTAGGTAAAATAATGATATGAGAGAGATGGGATAATTTTATGAGAGTCATGTCACTAGACAAGCCATACTAACCTATAAGGGATATTTCATAAGTACCAATGAAAATAGTAGTCATCCCAAAAAGAGAGGTAAAGTAAATTATCATCATAAGAAAGGGTGAACATAAATAAGTATCAAATAATCATAAAGATAAGTGGGTAAAAATGATAAAATTGTGATAAAATTAAAATCAATGAAAATATTGAAGGTGCTTCCTAAGAACCACAAAAGAAACAAATGTCAAATGTAATGTGATATAAAACCAAAAATCCCAGAAGGAAATAATGGTACCAAGCAAAGTGAAATAAAATAAAAGAACCCAAAGGAAATAATGGTATAAGTAAAATGAAACTAAATTAAAGAATACACAAAAAAATAAATATACATGAGATAATAAATGAACAAAAGATATGATAACACCAATATCATTTATATGGTCATCTGAAATACAAGCCTATGTGTCTTTAAAGTTTTATTGAAGTTGATTTTGTTTTTTATTATGTAATTAAAAATAATATTGGGAATTGTAGGATGAACTAAATGGTAATATGATGTAGGTATGGGCATCACAAGATGCCCCAAATTTTAAATTGATATATGGACAAGCATCACAAGATGCCCTAACATGTGATGTGCACTGAGTTGAAATTCAACAATTAGAATGAAATGTATTGGGATTTCATAAGTAATTAGAGATAGGTAAATGTCTTGAAATGTTGGATTTTGAGGATGTTGAAATTGAAATTAGGATGTGGAGGAGAGGTACAAAGAGTTATATAATCCAAATAAGGACCCTCTATGATGTGCTTTGTAGTGGACATTTGAACTAAATGCTCCTTGGGTTCGTGCAACTTAAGAGGTTGAGATTTAATGAATGGAACCACACATTTGAAGTTATTTATGTTAGTTATCCTTACCTTACTATTGTATTAAGAATGATCAGCTATGGTTTGGACAACATTAGTGGATGAGGTAGAGGTAAGTGGTAATTATTCTTGATGATTAGGTAGGTGATGTTGATGTGATTTTGATTTTTAGATTGGGTTTTAGAGGCTTAAAAATATTCTTGATAAATTTTTTGTTGCAAGTATTTATATTTAAATCTGGACCAAATGAGGAAGCAAGAAGAAATTGATTAATATTATGACATGTTTCATGAGAATGGCCAATTATAGCATGCAACCAACAAAGCTTATTAGGATTTCACCATTTTGGAGGGGGTTTGGAAAGATCAATTCTAATGGATTTAGAAGGTGGAAATTTACTCTTAAGTTATTATACACACAAGGGAGGGTATGTTGGGTTAAAATTGATTGAATTGGATGCTCCCTTTTGAGGTTGGGGAGGCTTAGATGAATCAATTTTATGATAAAATGATTTAAAAAGTTCCTTAGTAGTTTCTTGAGGTGATTAAAATTGAGTCATAAATTTTTTTTGCCCTACTTCTTCATCTAAGAATTATTCTAGAGTCATAGGGGAAAACATCAAAACTTTGTATTGAAGAGGGGATTCAAGTGAAATAATATATAATTTTAAAATATTATCATCATTTATGTTATGGTTCATCTTTTGAGCTATAAACTTCCATTATTTGATGAAATATTGAGTAGATTTATTAGGAAGTTGCTTGGCATTAATGAAAAGAATAAGGTAATTTTCAGGAAGGTCATTATGTTAGAATTCTTTCACTAGAGTTATGACTAAATATTATATTTGTGTAATGCAAGATATAGGAAGTTGATTGCAGCATTAATGTACATTGCCAATAAAGGTTTTATATAGTATCTTGGTGGTAGAAAAGATGTTAGTTTGTACCCATTACTTATAGAGGTTGCCAAAATATTTAATAAATATAGTGGGGTCCTTAGTTATATCATATATAATAGTTGGATAAATTTTTTCAATGTCTATGGATGCAATGAATGGAGATACAAGATCATTTTAAAAATTATGATTA
This sequence comes from Torreya grandis, assembly GCA_037957365.1. Taxonomy (NCBI): domain Eukaryota; kingdom Viridiplantae; phylum Streptophyta; class Pinopsida; order Cupressales; family Taxaceae; genus Torreya; species Torreya grandis. The sequence continues at coordinate 1,929,911 of JARHVA010002064.1, read as the reverse complement.
ACTTTTTTTATGAAAATTCGATTGAGGGTTGATATTAACATTTTCATCTCAAAGATTAGGGGGGATAAACTTGTGATTTGTTTTATTCGGGATGACTTGAAGTGGTTTATTAGACCTTTGTAAGATATGAGATTGAATTTGAATCATTTGGTAATTTTTAGTTGTTTTCCTAACATTCATTTGTTGAATAATTTAAGAAATCACTTTAGTTGTATTAATTATATGAGTAAGATTGATAGTGGTAGGAATGTTAGTGTTGATAAGAGGATCATTCCCTATCTGATAGTGTAAAAACTCAATTCTGGCCATAACTAGCTTTCAACTTGACTTCAAATTGATTTCTCCCAAACATTGCAAACTAAACCTAAAAATCATAAAACATCCAAATTTTATCTATGCATCATTTATAAATCCTCAAAATCATATTTAGGCATCCCTATTTGGGGTATTGTACTGTATGCAATAACAATCTCTTACGAATTCATCCCTAATCACCTTGTGACCTAACAAATAGAAATTTTGGCAATAGACCTATTAATTAGGGCACTTGATCAAATCTTAAAAGATATAAAATACTAATCAAAATGAATCATCTAATTAAAAAATATCAAATAATTACATTAATTATCAATTTGTAATTAATGAATATATAAAAATATAAATTCCAAAATTCAACATATCAAACCTTCTCATCATTACCTTTATGAGTTATCAAGTTCTTCTGAAATATCCCAAAATATCTAATTTAGGATTCATGCCTAATTTTTTAAAATCATAATTAGGTGACAAATTTTAACTCAAATAGATTTAGCCTCAACTCACCTAGGGTTAGTTTGAACTCATTCTATTTTAAAACTCAACCTTAATTCACCTTGGGTGAGAGTTAACTTTTAAGGCTATAAATATAAAGACATACCTATTGAGATATGAGCTATCATAAGAAAAATTTATAATGTTAATTTGTAGAGAGACATATCATTAAATTAATGTTACCATGTGAAATTCATAATCCAACTAGCCAAACCAAGGTTCCAAATAAAGGAGTAAATAAAGCTTCATTGTCAAAGATTTCTTGGTGCACAAATTAAGTAAGCCACTTAGACATCTAGTAAAGGTAAAAGTGTGTTTTATTTTATGTTATAGTTATGTTATCATATGTATGCTTGTTACCTATGCTCTCCCTAGTGTCTAGAATAAAGGTGTTAGGATTTTTAGTGTGTTATCTTTTATTTATTTTGTTCAACTAACACAGGACTAACCTCCACTCTACGTATTCATTGTTCATATCATGTCATGCCTAGTGGGACCGCACACCCCACAAGCATGAATGGAGTATATTAGGAGGTTTTATGAGCCAATAATACTTCATTATAGAGTGTAATTTCATAATTTATTTCTAACTTTTCCGAGTTCTTGCTTTTGACCACATATTCATGAATTTGTGACTGCATAATTATGAATTTAGCATAGAAAATAGCAAAATTAGTGAATCAATCTATGAATTTGTTTATAAAAACTAGGAAATAACATGGGTTTAGACTTGGACTTTGGAAACTATGAAATTGGGCACATAAACTATGAAATTATTGATTAAAACTATGAAATTATCCCATAGGAAAAATCTATTTTCATTATTTTAGCTAACTATGAAATTATTATAGATTAGCAAAAACATTATTTATATCACTAAAATCATTTTCAAGTGGAGAAAAATTGTATTTTTAGGTTGAAAATTTGTTCTACTTAGTAGTAAATTCATTATAGAACTTTGAAGTCATTACTGTATACTTTTTTTTACTACAAGTTTCTCAAGAATTACAAAATTCTCATCTATAGTAGTAAATTTGTCTTCTTAAGTAGGAAAATTATAAAATAGAGTAGCAAAATCATCTAACAGAGTAATGAAATGATCAAATAGAGTAGAAAAATTACCAAACATGGTAACAAAATCATCAAATAGAGCATTGAAATCATCAAACATAGCATTAAAATCATTAAATAGAGTTGAAAAATTGTTTGAAACCCATGAAATTACTCATTTTGAGTTTTCAAGTATTTTTTCTTGATCGTGTTTTTATTACAGAACAATTATTAAGTTCAAAATTTATTATGTAACTACAAAATCATTCCAGAGAGGATATTTTCTACTTTGTTGAGTTAATTTTCAAGGGCATCACTTTTATCAATCAACAAGTAAACCCACTAACATATTTTATAGGACCTAAAGGCCAAGAAAGGACATTTCCAAACACTCTAAGTTACAAAACTCACATTTAAATTTAGTGGTTTAAAATCCTTTTACTTGATTTATTTTTCATGTTGTTTAAGTTTGCAACACAATGCCAAGGGGCTCAATATTCATAACATATTTTGTTTAGTGTTATGAAAGTCAATTCTCACTTTAGTTAAATATTCATATGAGTTTCCATTTTTATACTTGTTTATTGAAGTGTTTTTCTATAAAGATGAGTGTCACATGTCTACTCTCCACCCGTCCCCTTCAGGGAACTTGGGTGATAAAAATGTTCACTCTTTGCTTTTTTTTCTTTGGTAAATAATCATGGAAGGAAGGTCACTAAGGCCCTCTCTAAAATCCATATGATTTGGGTGACCCCAAAATGACCCTAAAGTGCTTCCACTTTCTTTATTTTCATGCATCTTGACTTATGGGAGGGAGTTCATCACCTCCTTGTGAGTTATCTAAGGAAGTACTGACCTGAGAATTCATCTTCTGACATCATTTCAACCCCACTCCATAGTGGGGTATAAAAATTAAGGGTGAACTACTGAGATTGTTATTTGAGTGATTAAACAAGCTCCATTAGTGGTACTCAGTCTCAAAATGAATGATCAACTCAAACATCACAATACACTCAAAAATTGATGGATGCCATGGTTATGAAAAGGACTAGACCTTTTCAAAACAATTTGATTGATATGGAACTAAATGACTTGATGCACGCTATTGTTTTCCATACATATGGGACCATTTATAAATGAATGAAAATTAATAATTTAAGCAACCCTTCTTCTTGTGGGTATATTTTTGATGCAAGGTGAGTATCCCTGAGTTTCATATCATCATACAAACTTTTAATGTAACCTGAGCCACCACCTTTTGCTCCTTAGCCAATAAAATCATTAACACCTTTTTTATCAATCAGGACACTATCCATGGTTTGTTGAGTGAGAAATTCTGCAAAGATTTTGAGGATGCATCGAATGTTCCTAGCTTCAATTACCAACACTAGACCTTTTATTTGATCCTTCACACCATCTCTCACTTGAGAACAAAACCTCATGCTCATGGATATGATTAGATCATGGTTTTGTTAATTTTAGATGGTTTCTTATCGAGACTATGGCTATGTTAAAGGATGAAGACCCTTTACATTAGTCACCTATCTGCACCACTTTCATATCTAGATCATAACTCTATCCTATAGATAGAAAACCAATCTAAGGTCATTGGTTTTCCTATAATTTCCATATCAATATGAACATATATACTATATAGCACTGTTATTTATTATAATAGGTCAAAATAGACCCACTATATCTATGGAGGAAAAAAATCTTGTATATGCATGGACCCTTCTTAAAATGGAAAACATAGTTATAGGAATAACCTACCCAATACAATTTTATGAATTAGAGGTCCATATTTAGCTCCAAGGTAGTCCCTTATGTTCCTTATATCTTACTACATCAATGTGTCCCTTTAATGTTATTAGATGAAGCTTAAATGATGACAAGATAATCCTACAAGACCCATTTTCTTCTATTTAAAATGACTTCTCAACCTTTATCTAATGTCTTGGGATCTCCTTCATTCTAATTTATTATCAATATCTAACTTGGCTCATTGACATATTGACTTTTGCTTGCTCTGTTGATATTGATATGTACGATCAAGCACCAGTCATTGATTTTGACCTTGATTTGCAATCTATTATCAAAAATTATGGTTATTGGGACTCCAAACTTGCTTACAAGGTTGTCATAGAAATCCAAGACTACACCTTCACTATCCTCTTTCAAAGTAATGGCTTCTACCCCCTGGTGAAGTATTAAATTATAGTGAGAACCCATCTATTCCATATACTTGATGGTGGATTGATCATCCCTATGAAGTCTAACCCCCATTGCATGAAGGGTTACTCCACATGGATAGGATTGAATGGAAAGGTTGTTAATTTTTGATTTCCTACAAAGAGGTCACAGTTTTGGAATTTTATAATACATGTATGATCATCATTGATAATATTGGGCCAATAATAACCATCCCTTATCACCTTTATTATGGTGGTTCTAGATGCAAAATGATCTCCTATAGGTCCATCATGGAACCACTCCAAGAGTTTGGTCACCTAGTCATCATCTATGCATCTAAGGAGTACCCCATTAAGGTCCTTTCTAAAAATTACACCATCAACTAATGCATAAGGTATAGATTGAAGCTTGAAATACCTTGTTTTGGCTCTATCTAAACCTTTGGGACATTCTCCTATTTCCAAGAAGTGAGCCATATCTTGAAGCTAGCTCTTTTTAACTGGAGGTACACCTACCTATGAGTTGTCTTGGATTACCAAAATATCTTCCTTATCTTCTTGAAGGTCATTTTATATATTCTCACACAAGCCCTTACCCTTGACCAGCTTGATGACCTTGATCTCTACATCATATTCTATGACCTTTATGATCCAACCTTCTCTCTTCTCATTCAAATCCTTGTTAACAAGGAAGTCCCTAACTCCAAGATGAGAAACCATAATATGGATCTTGCTATTGGAGAGCATGGGCCTGAACTTCTTTAGACTCCTCAAAGTATCAAAAAACTATTTTTAAATAAAGGTATACCTCATTTCATATCCTTCCATCCCTTGAATAAAAAAGGTAATTGGATGCTCCATTCCTTCACCATTATTCTACATCACCATACCTTATATGTTTTCAACATTGGTAAAGGTGTACAAGATGAAGTCCTTGGAGAAGTCAGGATTCAAGAGTGAGGGTTATTGGGAAATGACCTGCTTGATGGCTTCAAAAGTTTCCTTGCCTTTATTTTACCAAGTAAACACTTGGATCTTCTTCAACATGGTGATGATAGGCTTGACCAGGTTTGTAAAATTAGGTATGAACCTTCTCAAAAAGTTAATCTTCCTAAGGAAGCTCTGGATTTGCTACATTTGCTTTGGAAATCACAAGGTTAAGATATCACTTACTCTATCATTGTTAATAGATAATCCATATTTTAAGACAATATGACCCAAAAACTTTCCTCAATACAAAAAGAACACACATTTTTTTGTATTTAAAGAGATCCTATACTCTTTGCATCTTTGAAATATTAGCCTCAAACGGTCCATATGCTCACTATCATTCTTGGAAAAGACTATGATGTCATATAAGTGTACCAGTACCATTTGATTCAATAGTCCTTAGAAGGCCATATCCATTGATCTTTGAAAGGTTTCCATAACACACACACACACACACACACACACACACACACACACACACACACACACACACACACACACACACACACACACACACACACACACACACACACACACACAAAGATACATACATACATATATATGTATGTATGTATGTATATTTGTGTGTGTGTGTGTGTGTGTGTGTGTGTGTGTGTGTGTGTGTGTGTGTGTGTGTGTGTGTGTGTGTGTGTGTGTGTGTGTGTGTGTGTGTAGTAAATTTGATTTGAGATATGGATTTTGGCAAATCCAAGTAGCAGAACTTGATAGATACAAGACTACTTTTGTGACTTCATTTGGTCATTATGAATGGAATGTGCTTCCATTTGGTTTAAAAATTGCACAACAGTATCTTTTAGGAAATGATGAAAAAAAAAATTCTAGCTATGGAAAATTCATAATTATGTACATTGATGACATTCTAGTTTTTAGCAAAACTCCCAAGGAACACATAGAACATTTGGAACAGTTCTATAAAATTGTTTATGATAATGGCCTAGTCCTCTCAGCTTGAAAGATGGCAACTTTCAAGGATGAGATTGAATTACTTGGTGTAATCATCAAATCAGGTGAAGTTTCTATCCAGAATCATGTTATCAAAAATGTTCATAATTTTCCTGATATTTTAGCTAAAAAGAAAATGTTACAGCGCTTTCTAGGCTATGTAAATTATATTGTTGGTCATTATTGCAATACAACACAAGATAGAATTCTGCTAAATAAAAGGTTATCCAAAAATGCCACTACATGGAATGAAGAGATGACTCAAGTAGTTCAGCGAATTAAAAAGAAATGTGTCGATCTTCCTCCTCTACAACTCCCAGGTAATGGTCTAAAAATAATTGAAACAGATGCCTCTAAGTTATATTCAGGAACTGTGTTGAAAGAAAAGTTGTCTGATGACACTGAAAAGCTGTGTAGATTTGCCTCACAAAATTTTTAAAATGCTCAAAAAAATGATCACTCTACTCATAAGGAGATTCTTGCTGTAATCAAGGCAATTCAGGCATTAATGTTTTTTATCAGGTCTAAAAACTTCATTGTCAAATCTGATCTAAAGAATTTCATGAGTATTCTCAACTCTATAGATAATTTAAAGAAAGGCTCTGTAAGTCCCCTCGTTCGATGGGCAACATATCTTGCTGATTTTGACTTCACAGTCAAACACATTGTAGGAAAGAAGAACTATCTTGCAGATTTCATGCCCAGAGAATATCATATAGTTTCAGATCAAACATTCATGATTATAAAAGATAAATCAAAAAATAAAATAGAAGTAGAAAGCATAGCTAATAATATCATTCAAATAGGTATGGCTAAGATTGAATATGTTGAAAAACATAACTAATTTGAAGAAGGTGAGTCTTCTAGACTGCCCCTAGATGCACATATAAGAACTCTCAATCTTCAACCATTCTTCTCGAAGTTCAATTGTGAATCCCCTACCAGAAGAAAAGAGATGCTTCATGCCATGCTCTCATGGGCTAGTGTTCAAATGTTTGGCCTAAAAAAGTATCCTACTAGTGTTGCCCAACAAATAGTGAATGGATTTATAGTCAATATTAAATATTGGTGGGATGGTTGTGGTCTGGAATTTCAACAAGGAATTACTCATCATGCAGAACCTGTTCCTGCACTTTGCCAAGCCCTATATTCAGAACTTGTTGGTGTTATTGATAATGAAAAAGAACCTAACAAAGCCAAGTTGTTGCGAGCTCAGTTATGTGACAGACACGACTTGATGAATATATGTGTCATATGGAAAACCTATTATATGCCTCTGGAGAAATGTTTAATCTTGATTATAAAATTAGGTATATAGAATCCTTCCCACAATATTTTGCTGATAAGTATAAGACTACCATGGGTGATGATCTAACAACATTTCATAGAGGATCTTAATAAAAATGAATACAAACGTTTTACTTCATATATTATATTTTATAGCAAAGATTACAGAGATAACCCAGCTTTGACATAATAACAAAATAGTCTGTTGATATCTTAATGGACATAAGATCCTTCTAGACTCTAAGACATAAGCCAAATGTGAATGCCCATACCTCATGTGATCTCCCATATTTATATAAAAAATATCAAGAGATCAATGGATAGCACAAAGTGGTGCAATCAATGGCTTAGACAAAAGATGTGAACAAAAGAGGGTTATGGGCCCACCACGCACTAACTAAACACAAAGTTTGTTGACACGGCCAACAAAATACCAAATTTAACAAGTGGGTAGGTCTACTATCAAATTATGACTAGGGATAACATGCCCATATTCATGATCATGAACAGGCCCCGTGATTAGTCATTATCAGCAAACTCATAATCACCTGATGGTGAATACGAAGAGTTGGGACCCTCATCCTCATTCATGTGATCTAGATATAAGGCAGATGGAATCTAAAAGATGTGTCCTAGAGGAGTAGGTGGAAAGAGTGCCTGATGTGAAATTGTCATTCATCTCCATAAAGTGGCTATGGGAACAACCAGTCATAATGCTGTGTGTAGTTTTCTTTGATGGTTTTGTACTACATGGAGTTCAAATTTGGTAGAGAATGGGATTCGTAATGCAATAATGATAATATGAACCTATGAAGGAGGTATATGCACATCAAGAATATGAGAAGGAACTGTAGGCATAATATAGTCAAGGAATTCAAACAAGTAATCTAGAATTTCACTAAATTCCCAAAAAAATTCACTTCCTGGATTTTAGGATGGCCAAAAGGTAGACCATTGGAAATGAAATGTAGTGCCTTGATGATATGGTAATCTCTTCAAAGATTATTTTTACCAGTGAGTTTAGGATTATCACCATCTCTGAATAGAATTATTGTCGAACAAGAATTTGACTCATCTGTTTCAGCAAAATGGGTTGTCCAGGCAAGATTTAGAACGTTTAAATGATCCACTGCTTCATAAGACTGAGTCTTCAGAAATAGGATCTCATTGAATAAATGAGTGGTGATGGATGGAGTAGATTTATAAAAATGTTCATGAAATTCATCATGAACTTCTATTGTGGCAATCATGACTATTTGATCTAAAACTGTATGATATTCTCTGGTCATGAAATCTGCAAGACAGTTCTTTTTTCTTGCAATGTGTTTGATTGTGAAGTCAAAATCAACAAGATATGTTGCCCATCGAATGAGGTGACTTATAGAGCATTTATTTAAATTATTTGTAGAGTTGAGAATACTCATGAAATTCTTTAGATCAGATCTGACAATGAATTTTTCAAACCTTATAAAAAACATGAATACCTGAATTGCCTTGATTATAGCAAGAATCTCCTTATGAGTAGAGTGATAGTTTTTCTGAGCATTTTAAAAATTTCCTGAGGCAAATATACATGGCTTTTTAGTGCCATCAGACAACTTTTATTTCAACACAGCTCCCTAATATAACCTAGAGGCATCTGTTTCAATTATTTTTAGACCATTACCTAGGAGTTGTAGAGGAGGAAGATCAACACATTTCTTTTTAATTCGCTGAACTACCTGAGTCATCTTTTCTTTCCATGCAAGGGAATTTTTGGATAAGCTTTTATTTAGAAAATTTTTATCTTGTGCCATATTACAATAATGACCAACAATATAATTTACATGCCTAAAAAGTGCTGTAACATTTTCTTTTCTGCTAAAATATCAGGAAAATTCTAAATGTTTTTGAGAACATGATTTTGGATAGAAACTTCACCTAATTTGATGATTACACCAAGGAATTCAATCTCATCCTTGAAGGTTGCCATCTTTTTAGCTGAGAGGACTAGAACATTATCATAAACAATTTTATAGAATTGTTCCAAATGTTCTATGTGTTCCTTGGGAGTTCTGCTAAAAACTAGAATGTCATCAATGTACATAATTATGAATTTTCCATATCTAGAGAAAATTTTGTTCATCATTTCTTGAAAGATACTGGGTGTAGTTTTTTAAACCAAATGGAAGCACATTCCATTCATACTGACCAAATGGAGTTACAAAAGCAGTCTTGTATCTATCAGGTTCTACTACTTGGAATTGCCAAAATCCAGATTTCAAATCAAATTTACTATAAATCTTACTTCAAGATATCCTTTGTAAAATTTCATCTTTAGATGGGATAGGATGTTGGACTGGTACAACATGTTTATTGAGAGGAATGTAGTTAATAACCAACTGTTTCTTACCTCTGACCTGTTCACTTCTTTTGTTGACATAGAATGCCTCACATCCCTACGGACTATGAGAGTCACGAATCAGCCCTTGTTCTTTCAACTATTGAATTTCTTGAAAGCAGTTTTCTTGGAGAGAGGGTGACATTCCTGAATGGTGTGCCTTGAAGTGTGGCTCAATCTGTATACCATCTTTTTTAGTAATAAATTTCAAATCAATTTGACAGATGTGAACCTTACGG
>JARHVA010002064.1:1912500-1915000 GCA_037957365.1 Torreya grandis | reverse complement strand
ACATATGGAATACAATGAGATAGAATAAAATGGTTATTGAGTGGACTAAAATGGATAAAACTTCACCCATACCCTCCATCATATTATGTAGATAATGAAGGAGGTTTATAATAATAAAATTATCAATATTTTAAATATATTAGCTCATAATAAATAAAAAATATTTTGAGGATAACCAATAAAGATATTTTTATTTATAATAACTTATAAATAATTAATTGTAAATAGGTTATATAATAATGTAATCATAAAATGTGATTTATTCATAAAGAATATAATTACAAGTACATACTAGATAATACAAAAATGTATATCCTAAAATACACTAACATGCCTTGTAAAATGTATTTTGATAAAGCAGAGAAATAATGAAGCTACAATAACTAGTGAAAATCTTCTTGTAAATGCCCATGGTGGTAGGTGACCATATTTATTTACTTAGGAAATACTAGCAATTTAGGTAATGATAAGTTAGCTTCACATTTGAAATGTTTTATTTATCTAGCACTAGAATTTTAGGTCATGGTTACAATTTTTTTATGGTTGATTATTAAAAGCAAATACATACTCTTAAACTCACTATGGCATACTACGTATTTGAATGTCCTCTATCTGTTAATCCCATAGGAATAAATTATATTTTATTTAGATTCCAAGGGATGATAAAATTAGTCATAATAGTGATGAAATAAAAATAATTCTTCATGAATTTTCATTTAGAAAGAAATTTGTTTGAGTTTATATGGGTGTGTATAAACTCAATGCAGATGATAAGCTTTCATAAAATGTAAAATATTTTAAAATAGGAAAAACATTATCCTACAACATAAAAATTTTAAGTGGAATAAATTTTGTGACATATGAAAATGCCACTAGATTTTCATGAAAAGATTGAAAAGTAATCATTTTTTATTTTATTATATGTCAAATGTAAAGCAACCCAAAAGAGACACTTCTTCCAAAAAGTATCAATTTAGGGAATTTTATAATTACTAGTTTCCATCTAGCATATCTTCCATAAAGTTATAACCACAAATTAAGGTAGTAAAGAAAAACCCTCAACATGAGCTACCTTTAAAAATATATATACCAAGTAGTCCAGTGTAGGTCTGTGGGTCATATTTTGAGTGAATTGATGTCGAAACACAAAACAAGTGAACCTATCACCCTTGTATCTAACACAGAGACAATAACATAAAACTTAGTGTAGCTTAACTTATAATTACAAGATAGAGACATATGAATTCCCACTCAACATGAGTTTCATGTAATGTTGTGATCGATTTGCTACAAGAAAATCTCAATATTATAATAAGTCCTTATAATATCATATAAGGTAGTATTTTTAGTCATTTTATCTCTCACTCTTTCTAACTACCTTGGTCCAAAAAAATTGGTATATTTTTTCCTTCATCCCATCCAGTACTTATAATAAACCTCAATTTCACTTTTTATACACTATTGAATTAGGTAAATATTACTATATCTAACAAGAAAATTACGTGATTAATTAACAATTATAGAGTTATATGCTAAGGTCAATTGGATGAGTCACATGGTTTCTATCCACATGAATTCATGTTTGATCTTATGTAATTTTATTACCTTGATTTCTTGATTCTCACCTTATATGTTGACTTATTCTATTTAAAATTTTAGTCGTCATGCAGTCCTAACATAGTGATAGGTCATTAGAGTAATACTTGTTGACTCTATATTTGAGTGTGCCTTGTTATATTATTCATGATTTTTCGTTAAAGTTATATTGATACATTATGTTTTTACAATGTGAATGATATACTTATTGTTGTGGAGATGTGTGTGCACAATTGGTTGTGTGCACAACTTTCCAAAAAATTGACATGTGTTATAGTGGTTACAAATTCCTTAATTAGGAGTGCTAGTGAACATAGGAGGTTCCTCATTAAACATTACTTTGTTTTTTAAAATGAAGAAAAATTAATTTTCACAAAATATGATCCTACATCAAACACAATGGGTAACTAAAATTTAAACTCTGTCTCACAATATGATGTTTGTGAGATCATAGCCATGTTTTCCAATCTCTGTGGGTCTCTATCTTCTTATAACTTATTCTACGTCCATCATACTATCAATTTATATAATGTAATGGGAGTTTTTAGCTTCTTCTACGATCCATTTTCTCTATACTTTGACCTTTCTGCAATATTATATCAATAGAAAATGACTTCCACTATATTAATCTCAAATGTGTAGGAATGCCAAAGGACCTCCTTACATATAGAATATAATGAAAAACAATAAAATGGATATTATGTGTAGTAAATAGGATCAAACTTCACCCATACCATCATGCAAGTTATGTAGATAAGGAAGGAGATTTATGATAATAAAATTCTCAAAATTTTATAGATATTAACTCATAATGAATACAAACTATTTTGAGGATAACGAAGAAAGATATTTTTATTTATAATAACTTATAAATAGTTATTTGTAAATAATTTATATAATAATG
>JARHVA010002064.1:1825000-1905000 GCA_037957365.1 Torreya grandis | reverse complement strand
ATATCAATTATATTGGAAAAATGAAGGTTGTAATGCATTATTTACCTTTTTAATAAAATAAAATCAATTAAAATAGTATAAACAAAAACAAGGTTGTATTTAAATATAACCTTAATTAGAGAGAACTTAATTATTTTAGTATTGAAATGGTTCATGGTAACTTTATTATAGAAAATAATAAAACATATAAGGTTACATGGCAAAGTAGATAGTTGGTATACACAGATCTCGCTCCTTGCCAAAGGAAAAACAATCATCTTAAAGCATGTCACAAAAATAAAGAACCCAAAAACATCAGATAAAATATGAAATTCAAAACCAAATTACATCAACAAGACAACATAATATAATTTAATCATATGCGACAACCCCTGAGGGATGAGGCAGGGATCATACTTCGGTAGTGGACTAGTCTAAAAGGAAATCTATGTAGTAGGAGGATTCAATGCCACCTAACAATATAGGGGGTCTAGATTAATATAAACCACTTATAAATTAGTGGCATGAGGTTAATTATCAATGCTAATAATAAATCCCTTAATGATTAGTTGCACCATATTTTATATGAAGTGGTAATGACCTGAATTTCCCCCAGTGACAATAAGAGGTGTAGTGGTTATGATTGCATGATTAATTTATTTGCCTCTTGGGAGGTGGTTTATGTAAACATTAGCATGGCTTATCAGGTGGTATGTATCTCACTATGCATGCAATATCCTTCAATGATCTAAAAATTCCTACAAATGGGAAACTTGCATAACCACCTTATATGTTTATGCTTGAATCTGCTTGGGGATCAAGGATATAATACAAACCTTGTAATTAATGGAAAAAATACATGAACATCCATCATTGTTGAATATATCATTATTCCTATCCTTCCATAATTGGAAAATAATCATAGCTCTAAAAAATACCACAAAAGGTAATAACAATACACCAATAAAATGAATCCCTAATCAAAACAAGATGCTAAAACAAATGATCAAAGTGATATGCCTAAAATAGGATATAGATCAATTTCCATGAAGAGTAAGGTCTGGGGCAAAACCATAAGAGATTATTGAAATATTATAAGCACTTGGGTTGAGAAATTCCTAAATGGGAGAATCACTCCCTGAGTAGAAGGTAATGATAGACCAAACATAAATGGAAGTAGCCTATTTTTTAATATAAACATGTTTTTCATATTTGATCAAGCCTAACAATCCACATCTTAGGGGAAGAATTAAAACCTTTTTGCATTTTGTGCTTACAAAGATCAGGAGAAAAGGTGATCATGACTCAATAGGGAAATCCTAGGGAATAATTTTTGAGATGAGTATTATATGAAAGTAAAATAAGATATATATATATATATATATATATGTAACTTATCCTACTTAGTAATATATAATCTTGGTGAAGGTAATCAACTAAAAATACATGTAACAATACTTTGTTATATTAGGGTCATGACCAATGATGAATCTTGTACACTAACTAAGGGGTATCTTATTACACAATGACAAAAGAGAGGTTTCGAAGGCCTTTAGTCAAATGACATCATATAAAAACCCTATTTAGGTATTATAATGTAAAAGAAATTATTTGATCTACAAAACTAACATATAGTCTACTTTAGTAAATATACATACATTCTATTCTAGTGCTTATCAAAACTCTAAAAAAGATGAAAAAGATAATAAAAATAAAAGATAATTTGATTTAAGATAATTTACAATTAATATAATCAAGTAAGTATACAATTTAATCATATAAATCTACAACATCTACGTAACCAAAATGTGAACTTGGCTAGGAGTGTATTTATATTATTGAAGTGAAACTATCCTATCCCAATATCTCCCTTGACTAATGGTGATTTGTAATAGGATTTTTTGGCTTGTAAGGATCACAAGGATAGATTGTATCTAGGCTAAAATACTTTTCCTATGCATCCAATACCTCCACAAGACAAGTGCTAGTACTGTAAGATAAACACCTAAACAATGAAATCTTAAATTGATAGTATAAGCATATTTATGAGTGGTAATGATGTGTAATTAAATTATTATCATTTAAAAATTCATTTGAGTGGGTATTTATACCTAGATATTAACCCTAAACCCTCTTAGTAATCTTACCTACAATGCCAGTGAGGTAGACCTTGCTTGGCGAGAAAAAGATCCATTAAGTATAAAACTAGGTCAGTCAAACTAACCTAGTTTTATAATGTGTTGATTAACTTATTTTATATCAAAACAAACCTATTAAATTATGTCATATTTTATTTAATTGTATGATATAATATGAATTAGGGTGTCATTATGGTTCACATTGTAGGATGAGATGAATGACAGAGTTGTCCTAGTCGACATAGTAGGAAAGGAGTCTAAAATAGGTGGCATAAATATAAAATAAATATTTAAATATATGACTAATTTTATATATGGACATATAGTTTCTTATAATTTAAGTGATATTTTATATTTATACTCTCACGATGTTTGACATTCATTTTAGACCTTTATCAGCTATAATGCAAATTCTACATTCTAGAGGGTCCTACTAGATTTTAGACAAAGCCATATTTTAGGGTTTTATAATTTTAAACTTAGTCATATTTCAAGATTTTAGGAATTTTTAGAGGCATCATAGGAGGTAAATGCATATAATATCTAAATAAGAAAGTTGGATTAATAGTGGGAATGATACAAAGCCATAAAAAAACATGCAAAATACCAATGGTTTACCCCCACCCTTTTGAGTGCCCCCTTTCATATGTGCACTTAGAGAGATTAAAACTTGATAGGTTAATACAAGAGATTAAGTGTTATTAAGTGACAAATATTACAAATATTATGTGTATACATATGCCCCACTTAAATCTCATCACATATCACATGAATTTAACACGGGATGGTGCTTCTAGAAAGAATAAAGAAACAAATTAAATAAGATAATTAAAAAATAAATAATAAAATTAGTGCTAAAATGAAATTAAATTAACTGAAAGTACCATATATATATATATATATATATATATATATATATATATATATATATATATATATATATATATATATATATATATATATGCACACACACACACACACACACACACACACACACACACACACACACATTAACATACCTT
This sequence comes from Torreya grandis, assembly GCA_037957365.1. Lineage (NCBI taxonomy): Eukaryota > Viridiplantae > Streptophyta > Pinopsida > Cupressales > Taxaceae > Torreya > Torreya grandis. The sequence continues at coordinate 1,901,861 of JARHVA010002064.1, read as the reverse complement.
TGTAATGAATGACTTCATGCAAATATCCTAATTAAATAAATGTTAAACACATTAAATCAAGTTTGGAAGCATGTAAAATAAAATGATAAAAATGAATGTAAAACATACTTAATCAAGTTTGAAATCATGTAAGATATTAATGGAAAGAAGGAATGCATAACATACTAAATAAGGTTGGGAAGCATGTAAAACATGGGATGATAAAATTGAATGTAGAATATATTGAATCATGTTGGGAAATATGTAAAACATTGTAATTAAATTGAATATCATGTAAAATAACTCTAACAAAGGTATGTAAGTAAGTGAAATATAACTTCATGGAAGATAAATGATGCTAATCTATCACGTCATTTCCAATTTGATTCTCATTCACAAATATTAAGTTGTTTACCTATTTAAAGTTTACTATTCAAGAGCATATATATTCCTATCTTGGTGTCAGATAATTCAGTATCATATTTTCATAGTATTAATATTAAATTATCTATTAATTGGATCTTTGTTCACATAATTCAGTTCAATTAGGCCTTTGATCTTATCTCGATAATTCATAGTCCAGTCTAGGAATCTTGACCCCAACTTATGTGATTACAATCAAGGTTGAATACAAAATTATGTTCTACACATAACTTACTATACAAACTTTTGCTTCCTTACCAACTACTTTTATTTATTTACTTTAATGGTGTGAGTTTACAATGCTCAATGATCAAATTTGAACACTTCATTATAGAATTTGTATTCATTCATAGTAGATCACATACTATAATCCAAATTATTTAATGAAACATTACTTATATATATGTATATATACCTTTCCACATAATTTGGTAATTTAAATTACTTAAACCGAGTAAATTACATACTAGGACATTTATAGTTTTCTTCATTACCTTTTTGAGTTCCCCAACATGAGTGTTTATGGCACATATTGATGAAAAATTACAATGGTTTATCATTATCCAATATATCACAACACTTTTAGGTATTTTCTCATTTACCTCTAGCTTGTATAGTCTTACAAAATACAAGAATATAAATCAAATGCATTTATACCCACTCATAAATTTTACTCGCAATCCCTTATTTTTGGGTCTATTAGAGATTTTTTTATTATTAAGAAACAATACTAACCCTCTACAACTTTCTTCCTATTCCTTTCATTCCAATACCCATAAGTATCTTTATGGGACTCGATATTAACATCATTGCAATAATTTATTCAATATATAAAATTCTCCAAATCTCCTCTCCTTATGTTGAATGTATAAAATTGTACTTCCATACATTATAATAGGCCACACATCCCTACCTATAGCTCTATTCTACCATAGACTCAGTGGGGTCTTCCATAAAGTACCAAATCCTTAAATGAATGGATTAAAACATATGAAGTCTTAACTTCTCCAGACAACACTACATATAGATACTATGACCTTCCTAACTCAGTCAATTTTTAAAATATAAAATAGATACGTGTCTACAATATAAAGATTATCAACCCACTCTATAATAAACCTTCACATAAAATTATGCTTTGACAACAATAATAACAGATAATCTATAATCTAATTTGAAACTTAGGAAACCAAAAAAATTAATACCAATTCAACTAGAAAGTAGTCTTGATCTTTGGATCTTGTATTCCACCCAAAACTATGAATATTTAACTTGCATTCTTAGTATACTGTCAATCAAAATACTATTTTCATAGGTTGACTATCAAGATCCTTTGTACTCATATAAAATCTTCACATTGAATAACTTCCTTCATTGATCATAAAACACAATATTTTATTTACAATTAGAATATGGGACTAAATATCTTAGGGTTCATCTCTCACTCATACACAACTCTAATCTACATAACAAAGACTCCTAATCCTCCCTATATTCATGTTTCCTTTCCTTATTTATCTCCTTACTTCAAGGTGTAATAGGTATCTCTTCTTTGACAACGTTAGACTGGTTTTTATCAAGATCAATATTCTCTCAACTACATTCCTCCTTTACTTCTACGTAGATGATTACAACCTACGATATATTTTTACATTTTTAAATACAAGTATATACATTTACACATGTGAATGGATATTTATACCATATCTCATTGAACTTTTATGTTGTTTCATGCCCTTGTGAAGGCTTACAACTATTAGAATATTCTAAAACATTTTTTGGGTGAAAACTCTAATGTAGCTAAACTAATACAAGTAAAACCATCTTAGGGTTTTATTGACCCTCCTAAGACACCAAAAAATAACAATTTACCGATTATCTTCTCAATTTATAAGTTTATAGATTGTCATTTTAATCCTCCTTCGTCAATAAACATGTCAAATAAAATAGAAAAAAGCACATATGATTGAAAATGAAATGTAAGTCAAGATGTCAGATAAGCATGAAAATTCAAACCTGAATAATAGTATGTAGGAATGCTAGATGTCCTATATAATATAAGTTAAGCCCAAAAAAATCAAACATGAACATGATGGATAAATAAAAATCAAAAGTTGTAAAGGATGACAACTCGAACTTAGTGTTTGTTCTAAAATTAGATGTAAAAAAACACAACCACCTAATGGAATTACTAGTATGATAATAATATGGTTTTTTAAGAAAACTATCTAAGGATGTTTGTGAGTAAAACCTAATCATTTCAAAGGTATTACATTTTAAATCATAAACTATAAACCATGAGATGTAAGTAGGTATATGTGATCCAGGATGTGATCAGCTAAAATCAATATCTAATAAGGGGATTATCAAAAAAATATTATAAAAATAAGGTATGTAAGGCACCACATGGGTGATATAAACATCTTTAGTAAGAATGAGACAGAGTAGGCAAGTGATCGAGGCCAAGAACTATCGATGTTAAAGACATAGTTCACTCTGACTAATGAACACAAATCTAGGAATTAACAAGAGGAATACATATATCATCCCATAAAGGCTATATACATGAAAATTAAATTGGGCTTACCTTCACACAACATGTTTCCCATTCCTTAAGACCCCTTACAAATCTATCGATCTATTGTGAGGATTGGGCACTTGTGTGAAAACTTAGGTGGCACTATAAGTATATCACATAATAATACTTCTTATCCTAGTCTACTAGCCTACCAAACCATAATAGATCTCAGATCTAGCATGAGTCCAACTTTATATTTTGACTTTGAATAATATAGGAGATGTGCCAAATTTCATTGTCTTGTGTAGTTGGAATTTTAATTATTTTTTCATTTCGATCATTGAATTTTATTTCTTTTATTATTTGGATTATAATTTTTATTATCTTTTTCTATTTTTCCCCTCAATACTGATTGATTGAGTAAACCAATAATGAGTGAAATAGGTGATTAACATAATATATCTTATACTTGGTCACTATAGAAAATTACCTAAATACCATGGTGTATAAAGACACTTAGACTTTCCCAGAAATAATTGTGAAATCTCAAAACTGACCTATTTATGCCTTAAATTAAAGAAAATAAAGGAAAGATGGGGATCATGAGATCCATCAGTTTATTAAGTAATACAATGTTAAATATGATCATAGATGATCACAAGTAGGTAAAATAATGATATGAGAGAGATGGGATAATTTTATGAGAGTCATGTCACTAGACAAGCCATACTAACCTATAAGGGATATTTCATAAGTACCAATGAAAATAGTAGTCATCCCAAAAAGAGATGTAAAGTAAATTATCATCATAAGAAAGGGTGAACATAAATAAGTATCAAATAATCATAAAGATAAGTGGGTAAAAATGATAAAATTGTGATAAAATTAAAATCAATGAAAATATTGAAGGTGCTTCCTAAGAACCACAAAAGAAACAAATGTCAAATGTAATGTGATATAAAACCAAAAATCCCAGAAGGAAATAATGGTACCAAGTAAAGTGAAATAAAATAAAAGAACCCAAAGGAAATAATGGTATAAGTAAAATGAAACTAAATTAAATAATACACAGAAAAATAAATATACATGAGATAATAAATGAACAAAAGATATGATAACACCAATATCATTTATATGGTCATCTGAAATACAAGCCTATGTGTCTTTAAAGTTTTATTGAAGTTGATTTTGTTTTTTATTATGTAATTAAAAATAATATTGGGAATTGTAGGATGAACTAAATGGTAATATGATGTAGGTATGGGCATTACAAGATGCCCCAAATTTTAAATTGATATATGGACAAGCATCACAAGATGCCTTAACATGTGATGTGCACTGAGTTGAAATTCAACAATTAGAATGAAATGTATTGGGATTTCATAAGTAATTAGAGATAGGTAAATGTCTTGAAATGTTGGATTTTGAGGATGTTGAAATTGAAATTAGGATGTGGAGGAGAGGTACAAAGAGTTATATAATCCAAATAATGGCACTCTATGATGTGCTTTGTTGTGGAGATTTGAACTAAATGCTCCTTTGGTTCGTGTAACTTAAGAGGTTGAGATTTAATGAATGGAACCACACATTTGAAGTTATTTATGTTAATTATCCTTACCTTACTGTTGTATTAAGAATGATCAGCTATGGTTTGGACAACATTAGTGGATGAGGTAGAGGTAAGTGGTAATTATTCTTGATCATTAGGTAGGTGATGTTGATGTGATTTTGATTTTTAGATTGTGTTTTAGAGGCTTAAAAATATTCTTGATAAATTTTTTGTTACAAGTATTAATATTTAAATCTGGACCAAATGAGGAAGCAAGAAGAAATTGATTAATATTATGACATGTTTCATGAGAATGGCCAATTATAGCATGCAACCAACAAAACTTATTAGGATTTCACCATTTTGGAGGAGGTTTGGAAAGATCAATTCTAATGGATTTAGAAGGTGGAAATTTACTCTTAAGTTATTCTACACTCAAGGGAGGGTATGTTGGGTTAAAATTGTTTGAATGGGATGCTCCCTTTTGAGGTTGGGGAGGCTTAGAAGAATCAATTTTATGATCAAATGATTTAAAAAGTTCCTTAGTAGTTTCTTGAGGTGATTAAAATTGAGTAATAATTTTTTTTTGCCTTACTTCTTCATCTAAGGATTATTCTAGAGTCATAGGGGAAAACATCAAAACTTTGTATTGAAGAGGGGATTCAAGTGAAATAATATATAATTTTAAAATATTATCATCATTTATGTTATGGTTCATCTTTTGAGCTATAAACTTCCATTATTTGATGAAATATTGAGTAGATTTATTAGGAAGTTGCTTGGCATTAATGAAAAGAATAAGGTAATTTTTAGGAAGGTCATTATGTTAGAATTCTTTCACTAGAGTTATGACTAAATATTATATTTGTGTAATGCAAGGTATAGGAAGTTGATTGCACCATTAATGTACATTGCCAATAAAGGTTTTATATAGTATCTTGGTGGTAGTAAAGATGTTAGTTTGTACCCATTACTTATAAAGGTTGCCAAAATATTTAATAAATATAGTGGGGTCCTTAGTTATATCATATATAATAGTTGGATAAATTTTTCCAATGTCTATGGATGCAATGAATGGAGATACAAGATCATTTTAAAAATTATGATTAACTTTTTTTATGAAAATTGGGTTGAGGGTTGATATTAAAATTTTCATCTCAAAGATTAGGGGGGATAAACTTGTGATTTGTTTTATTCGGGATGACTTGAAGTGGTTTATTAGACCTTTGTAAGATATGAGATTGAATTTGAATCATTTGGTAATTTTTAGTTGTTTTCCTAACATTAATTTGTTGAATAATTTAAGAAATCACTTTAGTTGTATTAATTATATGAGTAAGATTGATAGTGGTAGGAATGTTAGTGTTGATAAGAGGATCATTCCCTATCTGATAGTGTAAAAACCCAATTCTGGCCATAACTAGCTTTCAACTTGACTTCACATTGATTTCTACCAAACATTGCAAACTAAACCTAAAAATCATAAAACATCCAAATTTTATCTATGCATCATTTATAAATCCTCAAAATCATATTTAGGCATCCCTATTTGGGGTATTGTACTGTATGCAATAATAATCTCTTACGAATTCATCCCTAATCACCTTGTGACCTAACAAATAGAAATTTTGGCAATAGACCTATTAATTAGGGCACTTGATGAGATCTTAAAAGATATAAAATACTAATCAAAATGAATCATATAATTAAAAAATATCAAATGATTACATTAATTATCAATTTGTAATTAATGAATATATAAAAATATAAATTCCAAAATTCAACATATCAAACCTTCTCATCATTACCTTTATGAGTTATCAAGTTCTTCCGAAATATCCCAAAATATCTAATTTAGGATTCATGCCTAATTTTTTAAAATCATAATTAGGTGACAACTTTTAACTCAACTAGATTTAGCCTCAACTCACCTAGGGTTAGTTTGAACTCATTCTATTTTTAAACTCAACCTTAATTCACCTTGGGTGAGAGTTAACTTTTAAGGCTATAAATATAAAGACATAACTATTGAGATATGAGCTATCATAAGGAAAATTTATAATGTTAATTTGTAGAGAGACAAATCATTAAATTAACGTTACCATGTGAAATTCATAATCCAACTAGCCAAACTAAGGTTCCAAATAAAGGAGTAAATAAAGCTTCATTGTCAAAGATTTCTTGGTGCACAAATTGAGTAAGCCACTTCAACAAGCCACTTAGACATCTAGTAAAGGTAAAAGTGTGTTTTATTTTATGTTATAGTTATTTTATCATATGTGTGCTTGTTACCTATGCTCTCCCTAGTGTCTAGAATAAAGGTGTTAGGATTTTTAGTGTGTTATCTTTTATTTATTTTGTTCAACTAACACAGGACTAACCTCCACTCTACGTATTCATTGTTCATATCATGGCATGCCTAGTGGGACCGCACACCCCACAAACATGAATGGAGTATATTAGGAGGTTTTATGAGCCATTAATACTTCATTATAGAGCGTAATTTCATAATTTATTTCTAACTTTTCCAAGTTCTTGCTTTTGACCACATATTCATGAATTTGTGACTGCATAATTATGAATTTAGCATAGAAAATAGCAAAATTAGTGAATCAATCTATGAATTTGTTTATAAAAACTAGGAAATAACATGGGTTTAGACTTGGACTTTGGAAACTATGAAATTATTGATTAAAACTATGAAATTATCCCATACGAAAAATCCATTTTCATTATTTTAGCTAACTATGAAATTATTATAGATTAGCAAAAACATTATTTATATCACTAAAATCATATTCAAGTGGAGAAAAATTGTATTTTTAGGTTGAAAATTTGTTCTACTTAGTAGTAAATTCATTATAGAACTTTGAAGTCATTATTGTATACTTTTTTTACTACAAGTTTCTCAAGAATTACAAAATTCTCATCTATAGTAGTAAATTTGTCTTCTTAAGTAGGAAAATTATAAAATAGAGTAGCAAAATCATCTAATAGAGAAATGAAATGATCAAATAGAGTAGAAAAATTACCAAACATGGTAACAAAATCATCAAATAGAGCATTGAAATCATCAAACATAGCATTAAAATCGTTAAATAGAGTTGAAAAATTGTTCGAAACCCATGAAATTACTCATTTTGAGTTTTCAAGTATTTTTTCTTGATCGTGTTTTTATTACAGAACAATTTTTAAGTTCAAAATTTATTATGTAACTACAAAATCATTCCAAAGAGGATATTTTCTACTTTGTTGAGTTAATTTTCAAGGGCATCACTTTTATCAAGCAACAAGTAAACCCACTAACATATTTTATAGGACCCAAAGGCCAAGAAAGGACATTTCCAAACACTCTAAGTTACAAAACTCACATTTAAATTTAGTGGTTTAAAATCCTTTTACTTGATTTATTTTTCATGTTGTTTAAGTTTGCAACACAATGCCAAGGGGCTCAATATTCATAACATATTTTGTTTAGTGTTATGAAAGTGAATTCTCACTTTAGTTAAATATTCATATGAGTTTCCATTTTTATACTTGTTTGTTGAAGTGTTTTTCTATAAAGATGAGTGTCACATGTCTACTCTCCACCCGTCCCCTTTAGGGAACTTGGGTGATAAAAATGTTCACTCTTTGCATTTTTTTCTTTGGTAAATAATCATGGAAGGAAAGTCACTAAGGCCCTCTCTAAAATCCATATGATTTGGGTGACCCCAAAATGACCCTAAAGTGTTTCCACTTTCTTTATTTTCATGCATCTTGACTTATGGGAGGGAGTTCATCACCTCCCCGTGAGTTATCTAAGGAAGTACTGACCTGAGAATTCATCTTCTGACATCATTTCAACCCCACTCCATAGTGGGGTATAAAAATTAAGGGTGAACTACTGAGATTATTATTTGAGTGATTAAACAAGCTCCATTAGTGGTACTCAGTCTCAAAATGAATGATCAACTCAAACATCACAATACACTCAAAAATTGATGGATGTCATGGTTATGAAAAAGACTAGACCTTTTCATATCAATCTGATTGATATGGAACTAAATGACTTGACACACGCTATTGTTTTCCATACATATGGGACCATTTATAAATGAATGAAAATTAATAATTTAAACAACCCTTCTTCTTGTGGGTATATTGTTGATGTAAGGTGAGTATCCCTAAGTTTCATATCATCATACAAACTTTTAATGTAACCTGAGCCACCACCTTTTGCTCCTTAGCCAATAAAATTATTAACACCTTTTTTATCAATCAGGACACTATCCATGGTTTGTTGAGTGAGAAATTTTGCAAAGGTTTTGAGGATGCATTGAATGTTCCTAGCTTCAATTACCAACACTAGACCTTTTATTTGATCCTTCACACCATCTCTCACTTGAGAACAAAACCTCATGCTCATGGATATGATTAGATCATGGTTTTGTTAATTTTAGATGGTTTCTTATCGAGACTATGGCTATGTTGAAGGATGAAGACCCTTTACATTAGTCACCTATCTGCACCACTTTCATATCTAGATCATAACTCTATCCTATAGATAGAAAACCAATCTAAGGTCATTGGTTTTCCTATAATTTCCATATCAATACGGACATATATACTATATAGCACTTTTATGTATTATAATAGGTCAAAATAGACCCACTATATCTATGGAGGAAAAAAATCTTGTATATGCATGGACCCTTCTTAAAATGGAAAACATAGTTACAGGAATAACCCTGCCCAATACAATTTTATGAATTAGAGGTCCATATTTAGCTCCAAGGTAGTCCCTTATGTTCCTTATATCTTACTGCATCAATGTGTCCCTTTAATGTTATTAGATGAATCTTAAATGATGACAAGATAATCCTACAAGACCCATTTTCTTCTATTTAAAATGACTTCTCAACCTTTATCTAATGTCTTGGGCTCTCCTTCGTTCTAATTTATTGTCAATATCTAACTCGGCTCATTGACATATTGACTTTTGCTTGCTCTATTGATATTGATATGTACGATCAAGCACCAGTCATTGATTTTGACCTTGATTTACAATCTATTATCAAAAATTATGGTTATTGGGACTCCAAACTTGCTTACAATGTTGTCATAGAAATCCAAGACTACACCTTCACTATCCTCTTTCAAAGTAATGGCTTCCACCCCCCTGGTGAAGTATTAAATTATAGTGAGAACCCATCTATTCCCTATACTTCATGGTGGATTGATCATCCCTATGAAGTCTAACCCCCATTGCATGAAGGGTTACTCCACATGGATAGGATTGAATGGAAGGGTTGTTAGTTTTTGATTTCCTACAAAGAGGTCACAGTTTTGGAATTTTATAATACATGTATGATCATCATTGATAATATTGGGCCAATAATAACCATCCCTTATCACCTTTACTATGGTGGTTCTAGATGCAAAATGATCTCCTATAGGTCCATCATGGAACCACTCCAAGAGTTTGGTCACCTAGTCATCATCTATGCATCTAAGGAGTACCCCATTAAGGTCCTTTCTAAAAATTACACCATCAACTAATGCATAAGGTATATATTGAAGCTTGAAATACCTTGTTTTGGCTCTATCTAAACCTTTGGGACATTCTCCTATTTCCAAGAAGTGAGCCATATCTTGAAGCTAGCTCTTTTTAAGTGGAGGTACACCTACCTATGAGTTGTCTTGGATTACCAAAATAACTTCCTTATCTTCTTGAAGGTCATTTTATATATTCTCACACAAGGCCTTACCCTTGACCAAATTGATGACCTTGATCTCTACATCATATTCTATGACCTTTATGATCCAGCCTACTCTCTTCTCATTCAAATCCTTGTTAACAAGGAAGTCCCTAACTCCAAGATGAGAAACCATAATATGGATCTTGTTATTGGAGAGCATGGGCCTAAACTTCTTTAGACTCCTCAAAGTATCAAAAAACTATTTTTAAATAAAGGTATACCTCATTTCATATCCTTCCATCCCTTGAATAAAAAAGGTAATTGGATGCTCCATTCCTTCACCATTATTCTACATCACCATACCTTATATGTTTTCAACATTGGTAAAGGTGTACAAGATGAAGTCCTTGGAGAAGTCAGGATTCAAGAGTGAGGGTTATTGGGAAATGACCTGCTTGATGGCTTCAAAAGTTTCCTTGCCTTTATTTTACCAAGTAAACACTTGGATCTTCTTCAACATGGTGATGATAGGCTTGACCAGGTTTGTAAAACTAGGTATGAACCTTCTCAAAAAGTTAATCTTCCTAAGGAAGCTCTGGATTTCCTTCATTTTCTTTGGAAATCACAAGGTTAAGATATCACTTACTCTATCATTGTTAATAGATAATCCTTATTTTAAGACAATATGACCCAAAAACTTTCCTCAATACAAAAAGAACACACATTTTTTTGTATTTAAAGAGATCCTATACTCTTTGCATCTTTGAAATATTAGCCTCAAATGGTCCATATGCTCACTATCATTCTTGGAAAAGACTATGATGCCATATAAGTGTACCAGTACCATTTGATTCAATAGTCCTTAGAAGGCCATATCCATTGATCTTTGAAAGGTTTCCATAACATTGTAAAATCCAAAAGGCATCTTTTGATAATCAAATGTGGCCCACTTGGTGGTAAAGGTAGTCTTGTACTAGTCTTCTTCTCTTACTAGCACTTGGTTATAACCTAAATATCCATCTAAGAAAGAGAAGCATTATGAACCAATAACTACTTACAGAGGTTATTCTATGGATGGTAGAGGGTAATGATCCTTCAAAGACACCCTATTGAGATCCTTGAAGTCCACACATAGTCTGATCTCCCCTCTCTTCTTTTTGATAGGTAATAGATTAACTACCCATGAGGAGTGCTTGATTGGGAAGATGATCATAGATTCAATAATCTTGGTCAATTAATTTCTCATGAGATCTTCAATCTTGGGATTTATGGGCCTTTACTCCTACCCAATAGGCTTCACATTAGGCTTTAGCTCTATAATGTGTTGGGTAAATTTGGTATCAAATCCCCTTAGGTCTCTATATTTCCAAGCAAAGATGTCTGCATATTAATTACAAAGATCTATGAAATAATGTCTTTAATCTTAGTGCTTACCTTTCGAAGATTTAGGATCTTGTCTTCAAAGATAATAACTCTCTCATAGTTATCTTCATTAGTTGGCATCATTTCTTTATCCTTCCTCATATGTTCCCCTTCATGAAAGATACCTTCTAGGGTGACTAGCCCTTTAGGAAGCTTAGTGGACCTTAATTAAACAATCTGATCCTCATACTGATGTTGTAATTTTCATTAATTGATAAAGGAAAACTTTGTTTCTTTTTTTAAGAAACATGCAATCTGTTGATCATTTTCAAAGACCTAGCAGTGAGCTTTGCTATCTAACACTGATGGTCTTATTACCACTTTTACATGTGGTTGAACTTTGGTCCTTTTTAATTCAATAGGAATGTCAAAATGAGCCCCCATAGTTTCTAATTTGTTATCGTGTTGATTTTGGCCCCTTGGAATTGATCAAATATTGAAGGCCTCAATGTCCTCAATCAAGACCCACACTCTATGATTTTAGGACTTTATTAAGGGGTTATTAGTGATATTCTAATCTTTGACTTGGTGTATAACCAATTTACTATCTCCATATACTTGTAGTTGATTGATTCTTCTCTTAATATCTCATTAAAGGCCATAGATGAGACCCCCATATTCTAATACATTGTAGGAGTAGCTGAATTCAACCTATATTAAAAGAAGTATTTATCATTTGAAGGGGATATTACCATAGCACCTTCACCCACTATATGCTTGCTACTTGAATAATAAAAGAACAAATTCCATATACCACTAGGATATTTTTGAGGCCTTAGGAGGGATGGCATGGGTTGGCTTTCTTCATGCAAATAGTAGACACCCAAGTCCAATTCTTCAACACTTTCTAAGGGGTTCACCAATTGGATATCATTCCATAGATCATTGAAAAACATGTATGGTACCTATTTTGGATGAGTTTTTAACTCTTTCTCCATTTCAAATTCATCCTCATCAATAATGGTTGAATTGATGTTAACATTATCTAGTCCATAGGGCTCTATATGGAATTGTGTAATGGGTTCAGCTTTGATTGACACTTTGGCCCCATACCTTGTCTTGAATGCTATATAGGACCAATATGTTGTAAGATAGCCCACTATCTTTGTTGTGAACTCTCTGGATAAGCATAGTGAAAAACTAGGAGGCACATACAATATCAATACATCTTGAGTCACCAAGGCACTAGGACAAGTTTGCAGTGTCATATTAAGGTCCTTGATTATACTAGATGGCTTGGGAGAAGAACCACCAAGTTTTAGCACTCCTTTGGATTGTGGATCATATTTTAGACCAAGCTAATCAACTATGGACTTTATCATCACTAAGGTACTAGCCCCACTATCCACTAACTAATTATGTACCAGAGAATTACCAATGATCATTGAAATGTAGAAGGGAGGAGGCTTGACTAATTTGGCTTATTGTCCTTCATCAGACCCTTTTTCTACAATAGTGAGACCTTCATTCACCATACTTGGTGGCTTGTTTACAACATTGATCTTTGATAGTCCTTTAAAGATGTCTAACTAGCTAGGCATGGAAAGCATATCCAATATGAGCACACTCACATTTGACTTTTTCATTTGTTCAACAATGTTTATGGGTGAGCCACCAACCTTTTCTTTTGATTTTGGAGCCGCCACTATTAAGGCACAAAATGATTCCCTTGGCTTTGATTCTTTGGGGGTCTTAGAACCTTTGGAGTGACAAGATGTTCATTTAGCTTTGTTAGTGAGGGAGTAATGGTAGGAAGCTCTTTGAATACTTCTTGATTACCATCCATGTTCCTTTTCTTAAATATTGTATTTTTTGCCACTGGTATATAGGCCTAAGTAGAACTAGATTATTATTTGAGTGTATAACACTCTTCTTATTTATAGTTCATCATGGTAGCATCCAACTAGTTTAGTACCAGATTAGAACCTTGACCTTCTAGAGGCTCTTTTGGCTTGGTCATCATAGGCACCTCTAAATTTTAGGTCATGAGAGTTTGGTTGTACCCAAAATTAATAGGTTGCTTCCATTGATCATTGAATTCTTTGTTGAGGTCAATATTTGGGACAATATGTTGCCCAAAATATTGGCTCCAAGGAATGGTACCCTTTTTTCATGAAAAATATCACTTTTAACTGGTACCAAGGAATTAGAAGTACTAGTGACACTAGGATTGTGGTTATTTTGCCTATTATACCCATGTTGCCCTTGTCCTTGGTTTTAACTTTGGCCCTAGCTTTGGTAGTTCCCCTTATATGGTGGCCTATTTTAGTGAAAGAATTGTTGTTGGGGTTGATATGAACTTTGATATGGCCTACTGAAAGCCTATTACCTTTTGAAATCTACTATCTCATTCCCCAATGATTGAAACCTACTTTTGATCTCTTGAAAGTTTTTTTACTCTATTGAATCACTAGATCCACTAATGGAAGCTTTCTCTTGTTTTTGTGTAGGGATTGTAGAAATTGTTGGTGCAAAGGAATGAAATCTAGTGGAGGGACAAAAATAGGAGGTGGTCTAATTTTAGGAAATAAGGGCATTAGTGGTTTGGGTGTAAGCTTTCCAACTTTAACTAGACAATTTTTTGCTTTAATAGCCACCTCATATGCATCTAGAAGTAAATTTCCTCCCATATATTGGATCATCATTATTACATAACTATTTAAAGCCTTCAAATAATATATAAAGGTAAAGTTAGGGGTTGGTCTAAGTAAGACTAGGATTCTATCCTTAGCTTTTTGGAACCTTGTGTTGAGGTCTTGCATGACTTCATGATGAAATCTTTAAATGGTATTTAGTTTCTCTACAAGTTACAAATGATCAATTTTGTGCTCAAATATTTTACACAAGGCTTCCCCTAATTGGTCCCATGTTTGAATGGAATTGGAAGTAAGTCCTCTATACAAATCAATGGCATTTACTTTAAAATAAGTAGTTAATAACCTAATATATATATTTTCCTTAGTGACATTATGATATTGTAAAAATTAGCTATGTCCATGAGGTACTTAGTAGGTGTTTTAGCTTGGTTAGTAACATCATAAGGAACACTTTTAAGGGCTACAACTAGGATAGTATCATATTGGATAAGGTCCAAAGGACATTGGCCATTAAAAGTCATAAAATATATATGGGCTACCATGGATATGCAATGGATTAATAAGATCTTCTTATAGGGGTAGGCCTTGAAAATGACCTAGGAGAAAAAGTTCTCGGATATGGACATGTATTGGAAAACCTTAATATTTTTATTGAATTTAAAGGTAGTTTAACAAATTAAAATTGAATACCTCTTGAATTTGACCTTATTATCACCTTTGGGATGAGATGAAGCTATTTTTTTGCACTAGAGTGTTGATTCTTCCTTTTGGAGTCTCTAGATGTTATTATTTGGGAGCTTAACTACTACAAATTTGGTCAAAGCAACATCAACTTTGATCAATCTTATTTTCTAGAGTGGGTCCTACCAAGCATGCCAAAAACTATTATAAGATTAATTTTCACCCTTGGAGAGGGTTCTTTAGGCATTCTCCAACCAATATACACAATGGGAATAACCCCAGGATGTGGGTATCCTATGATGAGTTTGAACCTCTAGAGAAGGTTGGCTTCCTCTTCATGCTCACCTAAAACTAATACCAAACTAATGTTTCATAGGGAAAAGGGGTAGAAAGAGGATAAGGTCTCCTATGAAAGCTAAAAGGGTTATACATCAAAGTTAAATAGTGTTGATGCCTCTAGATGTATCACAGTGTGTTCTTAGTGTCTAAGGAACACTTCTTATTTTAGAATTCAAGGAATTCAAAGCATGAGTAGTATATTATGGTAATATGGTTACCTATGGTGAAATAGTGGTATAAAAATAAAATATTCCATAATATTTATATTCATTGGTGGTCGAGAGCCACCATGGCCAATGTAAGTGAAATGTAAGATATTTATGCTATTATCAATGAATTTGTGATCAAGTTCTAAACTAGAGATTAATATAAATGAATATTTATAATAGAATTTAAATTAGAGTGATTTGGTTAAAAATAAACAAAAGAAAGGGTAGGGTAACAATAAGGTATTATTATTTTTAGTCTAGACATTATGACAAAGCTTTGATTTCATGACGACTTACATTCAAAGTAATACATGATGTGAAATAGCTATAACATAGATCCTACAATGTACTAGGTAAATGTCTAACGAAAGGATGGAACAATGCAAATAAGAAATTAGATTCAACTTAAATATTTACTTCACAAGTAGATTTCATTAGCACATATACAAGAGAAGAAAGGGAAATGAAATGAACCTAAGATATTTCAATTAACCTAGCATAAGCACAAGTTAACAATTGTGCATTCATATATGCACATTAAAAATTTATAAAAACCATTCAAATCTAGGCATCTAAATAGATAATTGAGAGCAAATCCATGTAACAATTGACATAAAAAATTTGGATAAAATTCTAAGTATTCATTTCTCGCATTAATTTCTCAGAGTATACATAATAGTTTTAGCTCTAAAAATTCCCTCCTTTTACAAAATGGTGATATTGCCTTTTATAGGAGACTAAGAAAATACACCAATCAATCATGGGATTATAAATGTACAAGAGTAAGAACATCTATCCTTTTTATGAAGTTATAGAATACATTCACTTTTCAAAAGTGGATTGACCTATAGGCAAAGGTGATAACAAACTTGCAAATGACTTTATAAAAAGAATATTTTGCTTTTGAATATTGCAAAGTCTCTTAACAAAGTAGAATATTATTAGCTAGATAGTTGGCCTTATGCTAAATAACTCCTCTATTTCTCTTAAAGAATACTCATTGATTTTTGATTTTTTTCATCGATCAACCTTAAGTTGGCAGTTGGCTCTAAGAGGCATTCATCCTCCTAGTTAGCCAAGTCATCAAAATAGCTATCATTTCTTGCCATTGCTTCCTTGATACTCCTTGCCTCAGCATTTGTATCCTCTATAGTTAGTATCATGCTAATGACCCTGATGTTATCACCCCTATAATAGCTTTAACTCGTTCTTTTTGACTTATTACATAACTAAGGTGACCTTGTGATTGAATTCATTATCTGTAATAATGCCTAGGGGGTTGAGTGTGGAGGCTTGGCAATCATGGTTCCAAGAAGTTGATCAAATCTATTCATTATCTCCTTATCATCCCTTAAAACCCTCTCCAAGTTATTTAACCATGTACTTAGACCCTGGATCTTGTAAAAAATTATTTCCATAATAGTATTTAAATGGGAAAGACCAATAGTTTTGAAAGAAGGGATCCTATACTCAACCTGTATGTTGATTAGATCCAATTTGTCTTTTGAATTCTTCCATTTATTTATGAAACCCTTGGATACTATATATTTTTGATCTAATGGAATCTTCCTTATCTTAATTTCATTTAAGGATTTAAACATATCATAAAAATATGCGTCAAACATAGTGATCATTTCTTTTGGGATTGATAGAACATCCTATGTCTCAAGATTTTCATTTTGTTTCTGTAGGTTCTCTATTTTTTGATACAAGACTTTGATGCCTAATTTTAGTTTAGATGAATGAGAAACAACTAATCCAACTATATCTTCTTCATGGATATGGTGTTCACTAGGTCCTTGACCTCCTACTAGAGTTAATCCAATGAATGGTTAAAATTTCTAAAAAGTGAACTCCTCATTCCCAACCATGGTGTTATTTGTTGTTACTCTCTTTAGGCTTATTGTCTCTAGATTGAATTTCACATTGACTTATGACTTTGAGATTCTTGGAGGTTGTAGGATCTCCATTGGTGTGCTACCTAAGGTTCTAGGAGTGTCTACCTAAATTCCACCTATATCCCCAAGGGTAGTCATCCTTATTTCCTCCTCTTCCTTAATTAGAGACACTATCCATGGCTTTAGCTCATCACAGATATTGATGTTAGCTACTCGGGTCATGGCCCATGAATGGTGAAAGGTTGGAATCTTTAACATTTTTAAATAAATGAACCATTTACGGATGATTATCCCATGAATGTTATTTTCATCACTAAGTAAGTCAAATTCACTCAAATGATGAGTGAAGGTTAACTTTGGCTTCTTCCTTCTAAATGGGACCAATGCCAACTCAAGCTTCCTCTTTTATATGGGTGCAACTAGAACTAGGTCTAAAGATATGTCCTTCCCCTTTTCCTATTCTACCTCCTTAACTTAGGCCTAAGGGTCCTCAGCTTATTGTTTTTATTTATTTGATCCATATGTCTCAACAAATACTTTGAGTACATACTCCACTATCTCCCTAGGACACATTGTAATCATGTCAAGGAACTCAATTGGGAACTCTAGCCTTTCAAGTTGGGTAGAAGATGATGCCCCTTCACTAGGCCATTCTTCCAATTTCTCCTTCTCAAGTCCTTGTACAACTTGGGCTTGAGGTTGTTTTAGTGGTTGTTATAAAGGGGGCCTAAAATAGATCTAGGTAATAAGTGGTATTACAAGAGGGCCATCTACCATATCTCACCAAGTGGTTTCTCATCTCTAACCAGCCTAGCCTGAAGCCTAATATTATGCTTCTTTAACTTGGACAATACTTATGTGAAACTAGAAGCCCTGATATACATTGTGTCATAAACACCAAGCTGGTGTTCATAGCGGTAGTTTATTTTTTTTTATTTCAAATGTTTGGTGATGCTATCATAAGGGTCTCACTGCCTTAAATCATCCAACTATAAGGTCATTGAGTCTTTTTGTTTGGAGATGATATCTACATACTCCCAATTATATAAGATAATACTTTTGATGGCTAAGGGAAAAGGCTGAAGGAGTCCTTCCTTTTGATCTTGAATAAACTATCTATACCATGGAAAACTTGGTATGAAATCTCCTATTCTACCAATTTGTTAAGCACATAGACCAATAGTTTGAGGGGTTGAGTTAAGGTCCCTTCTATTCTAATCATTGTACAATTTGGGTACCACAATATTTATCTAGTTCACTCCACATACTTCTTGACTAGAGGGATAACCCAACCCATGGGGATACCTACAATAGATTCTACTAAAATTGGATATACTTAATCATAAATGATTTGTACATTGTGTCTATACTTGAAGATGTGCAATTTGGATTAGTGATGGGAAAAATTTTGTCTCCCTTCAGGTGACCAATTATTTATGTCAAGGATTTTGGTAGTGACCATTAGGGAATATACAAGATAAGACATCATAAAAAAGTGGCTGATGGTTTTCTTCTTCATGGATGAGAATTATTATTTCAAACAAATGTTGATCATCTCACCCATTAGGGGAGTAAGTCCCTTTTTGACCATGAAGTATACATAAGGTACCTAGATTTTATTAACGTGTGTGGTGGAAGGGGCTTTAGATAATATATTCATCAAGGTCATGATTATTTTTATTCCTTCCCTAAATTGGATAATTGGAATCTTTTCAATGGAATTTTGGATCACATGGGTTCCAACAAGCAACCATGGGGCAAGGATGATTTTCAAATCATTTTACTAGTCCATGTTATAATTTTAGGCAAGTCTACCTAGGGATTGCATAGATTTTAGTAGATTTAAAATTCTAGAGGGTAAATGTATGGTATCCTTTTAAAAGTAGATTCATGAACTATCCAATCTTGATCAATTTTATAATCTTTAAAAATGGGGGAAATAACATCGATACAATGCAATACCTTAGGATTTGAAATAACATAGTGGAGACTAGTCATTTGTTTGGAGATTAAGTCATTGTATCCTTGGCTAATTATGGCATTATTTTTCTCTTCCCTCATGGTGGCCTACATTTATTCAATGGTCTAGAAAAGCTTAAACCATTTTCTATTTTTGGTGTTTAATGTCATAGCATCAAAGTCAATATCCTTGAAGACTCTTCCCTTATTGTCTGAAGCTAAGTACAATTCTATGTCATCCCTTTATTTCTACCTTCGAGTTACCTTGATTGTGAGAATTGTAAATTGTTCATCAGTGGTCTGTAAGTGGCCTCTACATTAGCTTGTTCTCACTCAGATAATAATTGGACTCTTTCTAGCTCTACTGTGATTGATTAGAGTTCAAATTAGGGATATTTTTGGAGGCTGTGGATTTTTTGAAATTTTAATGGTGATGGTTATTTGGACTTAGGTGAGTTCATTCCTTAGATTGTATTTAGACCCTTACCTTAATACCTTTGCCTTTTTATGCTCACAAAATCTTCAATTTTGTTATTTTGTGCTTGTGTTGCACTTATGTGTCATCCATTTGGAAGCTTTCATGAAATTTTACATAGATGATTTATAGGAATTAGCCATTATCCTTTAAAAACCTTATTTTTCTTCGTAATATCGAATCTTTGCTCATAGATCAATACAGACCATTGATCATGATCTCAAGATTTGCAAGTTATTAGTTGTCCTTGTATCGGGCTTCATTGTTGTGCCACTTGGCACCTTCATGGGCCTTCTGGGTTTTATGCTTCATTAGTGAATGCATTCTTAAAAAAATTCAATCTCATATGATTTTAGAGGACTCATTGAATAATCTCTATCGATTATGCTTTATCTGATTGGTTTGCTCTGATTAACCACAATCTGTCGATCTTGTAAAGTGCAATAACTTTAATTAACATCAGGACATAGTAAGGAAATTAAGATAAATACTTTAGACTAAAGTTTATTTCATTTTAATAAACATGACATAAAATTTAGGTTAAAATATTTAAGCTAATTTTTGGAACACATATAAAGGGGTCCGAATAATAGAAGGATCTAATGCAAGGTTTTAACCTTGGGTTTTACCATGTTAATAAACACAATAAAACTTTTAGGTTGAAATATTTTAAGATAATTCTTATGATACAAGTACATCTTGTTAAAATAAAATGTAATGTATCTTTATCCTAAGGTTTATTATATTTAAATAAATGCAATTGGAACCTTAGGATACAAACTTAGATTAAGTCTATATCTATGAATATTAGACCATAAGATCATTTTATCATTATATTTCAATGAATCGAGGTGTTTTCTTATATTTACCATAGTGGGAGTCCTACTAGTTTACAATGCAAGTAATAAGCTTTAGCAATGGCAAGATGATTGATGGGATTAAATTTGACAGACTCATAGATGTCAATGACGGCCTCACATGCATCAAATGATGTTCACAAGAATGTAAAATTTAAGATCATGAAATTCATTACGTCCATAGCTCCAAGATTTAACACACACCATTTGATCATCTATTCCTGACCAAGCATACACCATTGATCAAGATCTAAGAATATGCATGCCATTAGTCCCTATCATCATGAAGAGGATCGAGTTAGCTATAGGATGTGTATGAAAATTAGACTAAGTTAAAATCCTATGTCTTCAAAGTAGAATAAAATGGGTCCCTTCAAATATTATAGTCATAACCTCAGGTTTTATCCTAAGGTTTCTTTGTATTAAGAAAATATAATAAACCTTAAGGTAAAAACTTAGGTTGAATCTATGTTTTAATGCATGAGGCCCCTTTAACGTTAAGCTTGAGCATAAGAGTGCCATGTGGTGATTCCATGAGACTCTTGATCTCTTGAATATATTTGACCTCAGGAAGGGTCCATAGAGTGTTGATAGAGATTTATGTTCTTGAGATGGTACCACTTATCATCCTCATGGAGCTATCATATGCCTTTGATATTTTAATGTCGTGTTTTCTCCATCGAATCTTTTTTGGGGAAGAACCATGGACCATTGATATTGATCTAGATACTTGCACATGATTGGATTTTTTCATAAGTTTTACCATAAGTTTTTGTTTTAATAAAAAATACAACAAGACCTTAGAGTAAAACTTAGGCTAAGTCCACGATTAATAAAAGGGGACCCTTTTAATCTTGAGGATGATCATGTGATGTTCAATCTTTGTTCCCACTTAAATGTGGATCATTGATCATGATCCTAGTGATTGCATGGGATTAGTTAGATGGATAAAAGCTTTGGATTCATTGGGTCTCATTCGCTCCATCTGATCATCCTTTATGATAAAGTGTGAGTCATCAATTTTACAAAGAGGTAAAATGCTTAAGCTAGGGCTTGGGTCGATATAGGAACTTAGGCTAAAGTTTTAATTCTAAGGTCTTGTTCATGTTAATAAACATGAATGGGGCCTTAGGACTTAGACTTTAGGCTAAGTATGTAACAACGAGGACCATGTGACATAAAAATGGGACTAAGATAGGAACATAAAGGATCCTACAAACATAGATGTTAGACCTTGTTAAAATAAAGAGAACAAAAAGGGGTTAAATATAAAGGGACCAGGCATAATTTTTAAGCTAAGGTTTGGTCATGTTAAGAAATATGACCAAGCCTTAATATACAAATTAGGCTTAAGTATAAAGTAAGTTTAAAAATGTTCCCACCAAATTTGCTCCCACCAAATCTGAATTTGAACCAAGGGTCTAAGCTAGGGTTTTTTTATGGAGGGTTTTAGAACATGAGTCCAATTATGAGTTCTTATAACCAAAGGTTAGTAAAATCCTGAATGAGGATAAAACTATGAACATCCCAACATGATCCATTAATAAGATCTCCATGAAACCTACAACTTAAGACATGAGAACTAATTGTTATAAACTTTAGTCAAGGTTAAATCAAAGACATGCATAAATGGACCAATTTTATTAGTAGTGGATGATCTTTAAATTCTAATACTGTGAAAAACATATCAATCTTTCAGTGCTAAGGTCCAAAATATACACAAGGGTCCCTATCATTTAGAAATGGGGGTATGTTCATCTAAATAAATTGTGACTTATAGGGGAAACATAGCAATATGTTAGAACTTAGAGACTCTGGTTCAGACAAATAACTAGGTAACTTATTCCACTTGATCAATACCATTATCAAGATCAATTCATGGTTAAAACAAACCTTGCACATGTAGAATTAGGATCAAACATCAAGACATAACGATGATTTGTGTGTGATTTGATTCTACTTACTATTTTCCATGGGATTCAGGGGGAAACTTCTAGGTTTCATGCCCTTAAGCATCAACATTGACTTGGAGCATGTTTAGATATTCATTAAGAACCATGCTTCTAGTTTGGGGAAGGCTTGGGTATTACTCTACTTTTAGTTAGGTGTCCATAGCCCTAATAGAGATGAATTTAGCTCCACTCATGGCCTTGTTTCATTACTAGTTATGCATCCATAGCCTCAATGGAGATTACTAGAGTCACCTTCACTTGAAATTTTTTTGATTTTATAATAAGTTCTTGTTTTTTTGTACTTTTTGGGTCTTTTAGGCTTTCTAACAAGGTTGGGAACCAGGATAGCTGAGTTCAAGGATTTGGTTAAGCGTCTGATCTTTAGATAGTAACATAGGGTTACAAGCTTTATCCCAGGCAAGGATGTTTGTTAAGTGCAATCATGATTGTGCCTTTATATTTTAAGCTTTCATCTTACATGAATACTTATTCTTAAAACCAATTTCTGATCAAAACAATTCTTAAGGTCTAATGGAATGGTTAACCTATTATTAGTCCTTACTAATTTCTTCAATTATAACATCAAGCTCATATCTCAAATCCATGGGAAACATATGCATGAGGTTCATACCTGTATTCCTAAACTAATGGATTTTTAATCAAAATAAGTTAAATTTGAGATGAGGGATATCCAAAAGGACTTATTGAAAGCAAGGAACAAAGAAACAAAAAACAAACACACAAAAAAAGCAGTAAATTAGAAAGCAAAAGGGAAGCAAATAAATATATAAAAATTTATGTACAAACAAGGGATAGGGAGAAAGAGCTGAAGGAAACTAATTATCCTACCTACACTAACTCTAAGCCTATTAAAAATTTACTCCATGAAGACCCTAGGAAGATCAATATATAATTATTGCTTGAGATACTACCCATTGGTGGGCAATGTGAATTCTGCTCCTTGTATGTCTTTTAGTTTGAAAGTGATATTTCCAAGTTTATCTAAAATCTAATAGGGGCCAATCCACATAAGTGTGAAGTTAACAAGTTTACCCTTGGGATAAGATTCTTTATCCTAAAGAAGAACCATGTCTCCTTGTTTAAACACCTTGATATTTGATCGCTTGTCAAACCAACTCTTTACTATAGTCTAGTGCTTGATTAATTAGGGAAAATCTTCTTCTCATGCATCTTCCATCTAAATAATGTCTAATATCCTTAAGTTTGTGAATTCTTGGTCTTATTTCATATAGTCTTGTATAAAAATGTAAGTTGGTAGCTTGAGTATGATGAGGAATATGGACTCTTGGCCATATACTAGTAAGAAGGGAGATGATTTAAGAGCCTACTTGATTCTTGTTCTATCTACCCAAAGGTCATAATTAAGAAGATTATGTCATTTTCTAGGTTTATCTATAATAGACTTCTTAATGACTTTCATCAATTTTTTATTTGTTGACTCAAATACTTCATTACCTTGAAGATAATGGTTAGATGAAAACTTGAGAATAATGTTGTTGTCATATGCCCATTCTATCATATCTATGGATATTAATTCTTTCCCATTGTCGCATAATAAAGAGACTAGAGTCTCAAATCTATTGTATAGGTTTTATTTATAAAACTGAATCACTTCTTCTATTCTACATTGTTTGGTGGCCATTGTTTTAGTCCACCTAGCGTAATAATCAGTAGCTATCAAAACATACTTACGACCTTATGATGAGTTAGGGTTGATTATCCCTACAAACCTTAGTCCCCATTGGGCAAAGGGTTTGTTAATCATGACAGGTTATAATGGCATTTCTACCTTTGGATCCTTTGTGCTGAAGATCTGGCATGAATGGCATTCCCTCACATGTCTATGAGCATATTTAAAGATGATGAGATAATAATAGATAGCCCTAAGGATATTATGAGATATTTTCCTCCATGATGGATGCCCACTTCCCAAATTCTCATGGAAAATTCTTATTATTTCATCAGCTTCTTCCTTGGATATGCATCTCAGGCTTATTCCTTCAAAGTTTTTTCATTATAGTAATTTATTATTGATTAGGTAGTGGGCTGCCTTGAGCCTTAGAGCTCTTTTCTACTCCATATTTAATCCTATATGACACATTATATTAATCAATAAGTGGATAATGGAGTCAAACCAATCATTAAGTTAAAAATTATGTTGATCAACCTGCATGATGCTGAGCTTGGGGCTGGTATTGTTAATCATTTGAATCAAACCTTTGCATCTTACCAGTTTTACACTTTTCATATCTATGTCATATTATTGAAGAAAAAATATCCACTTACCTCATCACTCTCCAAATTCACATTGGCTCAATGTTAACTTAGTGGCTAGGTTTGGTAGAATGGCATGTACTTTGTTCCTAAGAATATAGTGCCTAATTTTTTAAATTAATTTAACTAATACAAAGTCTTGGTTATCAATAAAATTATCATTTAAATTAGCATTTTTAAAATTAGTGCTCATAAAATCAATTGGATGGTCACATGCTTCTATTTTTTGAGTTATAACAACAACAATAGTGTGGTTAGAGGAAAAATAGTAAAGATAAAAATCCTTTGAAAAGTCTAGACTCATCAAGACTGGAGCTTGGTTGATTGCCTATTTGATATCTCCAAAGGCCTTTTTAGATTCCTCATTCAATGAGACTTTAGAATCCTTATTCAACATATTATTCAATTGTTTGACAATTTATACAAATCTAGAAATGATTTTTCTCACAAAGTTTACTTTACCAAAAAATGATTTCAATTCTATTCTACTATTAGGAGGCTGTATCTTTGATATGGCTTCCAATCTTTCAGGATCAATGGAGATTCCATCTTTGGTAATAACATGTCCTAATAATTTACCCTTAGTGACACAAAAAAATATTTTCTTAGGGTTGAGGGAACTTCCATACCTTTTGTACCTTTTAAATACCTATTGTAAATGCATGAAATGGTCCTCCCTATTCTTAGAGAAAATAGTTATATCATCCATGTAAATTATAATGCACTTACCAATCAGGCCTTGGAAGGCATGGCTCATGGCCCTTTCAAAAGTGGCTCTTGTGTTTATCAATCCAAAAGGCATTATTCTGTAGACAAAGGTACCCCACTTAGTTTTGAATGATGTCTTAATTTTGTCTTTCTTATCTACCATTACTTTATTATACCCTGAAAAACCATCAAGTAAAGACATCATGGTTGAACTAGTAATAATTTATATTACTTGGTCAAGAGAGGGAAGAGGGTAATTATCCTTTTAAGATGCTCTATTTAGATTTCTAAAATCAATAAACAGTCTAATTTCACCATCCTTCTTCATAAATGGTACCAAATTGGCAACCCAAGTGGAGTACCTAATGGGAAATATAATTATAGCACCTAACAACTTCTTGACTTCTTTGAATATCATAGGTTCTAAGACTGCATTCACAGGCCTTTATTTTTGCTTGAAAGGTCTGTAATTCTCCTTGAGAGGTATAGTATGTGTGATGACTCTTGGGTCAAAAATCTTCAAGTCATCATAAAACTAGGCTATGACATATTTTTACTCTGTCAATAGTTCATTGGCTCTCTTAGTTTTAGCACTTATACACATTTTTTGTAATATTAACCAGCTAAGGTTGATCTTGAGGTCTAAAGGAAACTACATGTTAATATTTCCCATTAACTTTGGGAACTTTAGAGGTCTCAACTAATTTATCTTGATCAAATAATCTTTCCAAGGAAATCATGCCCTTGGGAAATTTATTATCATTCAGCTAAATGACTTTGCCATAAAATTTACCTTCTCCAAATGCATTTTTATAAGCCTCATTAATGACCTAAGACTCAAATGATCTTGAACTAGTCGTGAGGTCCAAGATCTATTGGTCATCACTAAAGAATTGCAGATGGTTTACATTGTTTGGGATAGAAGGGAAAGGTATTATGTTAATGCTAAAGCTTGGTGAATCTTGGTGAGTCATGAGATTAACTACATTAGAGGCTAGCTCATCAGAAATTTCATTTTCCTCCCTAGGGATATAAATAATATTGAAGGCATCAAAATATTACATAAGGTCCAAAACACTAAATTTGTACATTTTGAGGTATGAAATTTTACACTGATACTTATTTCTCACCTGATTGACTATAAGTTATGAATCACCATAAACTAGTAATATATTGACTTTGTTTTTTATGGAAACTTACAAACCTAAGATGAGAGCTTCATATTATGCAAGGTTATTAGTGAATGGAAAATAAATTATATAAGAGGCATGATAATTCATACCAACATGGTTAGTTCAAACAATACCTACTCTAGACCTAGATTTACATCTAGCACCATCAAAATACAACTTCCATAACCTAGGCACAACATGAGAATTTTTATGATCACACACCTTGGCAATTTCTAGGGTGAAAACTCCTAAATCAGAATCAATAATATTGACCCTTTCATTCACTACATTATATTTAGTGATCATGTGTTTCATTATTGGATCCCTTTCAAATCTGATCTGGTTGGGAACTCCCTTCAAGGGTGGCCATATGTGTGAATAGTCTATGGACATATATCCATTTAGAGCCTTTATCCATTCTCCAATTAAAGGTAGTCTATATGCATCAGAGATATCCACCATTTGGATGTCTATGAATTGTTAGACTCTTGGCTCAAAGGCCAATTGCATGCAAACAAATAACAATTATCCAATCACCTTGACCCTAGACTTATCTAATTGGGTGACAACCCTATTAGATTTAATGAGCATCAAACCAAGTTTCTTAAAAATACTTTTAGGCATGATATTTATAGATGCACTAGAATCTAATAGATAATTATGCAAGTTTTTACCCAACATTCTGACTGTAAGCAAAAATGGTGGGGATTCTACCTTAGCTTTATACATAGGTATGTTTGCATTTTTGGTTTTGGGCATCTTGCTAGATTTATCAGACAAGGATTCCAACAATAGGTCTCTTTGCTTAGTTATCTATGTTAATTCATGAAGAGTAATGTTAGCTTAAATTTTATTCATATCCTTTACAATATTATATCTAGTTTTATTACAAGAGTTGGAATTATCAGTACTAGGCTTAGAATCTCTTCCCTTCAGAGGGTTTAGATTATTATCTAAAGTGGTATCTAGAGGAGTAAAAAAGTTATTCATGGGGGTAGAAGTAGTCAAGGGTTTCTTCTATTCTTTGTTCCTTAGAGTATATGTCATCTTAAAGAATTATTGGAAGGCATGAACTTCTTCAAGAACGTCATCAAACTCATTATATTCTTTGAAGGGGAAATCAAGTGTTTCCATCATGAAGATCTAGTCAGTAGGCTTACATCTTGAAGTAACTACACCATTATCTTTGTTAGGCACCACCTGAAAAGTGTCAAACTCTTCCTAAAATGCTTCAAAATCTTTACATAATTTAATATAATCAATCTCACCATGATTAGCAGTATAATGGATTCTATAATAATCAGGGAAAGAAATATCAATAAGATTAATATCCATAGTCTTATTTTTAGAAGACGGTTCACTATTCTTATTATTATGGAAACTATCATTATAAAACTTGTTATTAGGCCTATTGAACCATTGGAATGAGAAGTTTCTACCTGAATTCTCTCCAGTATTACCAACTTGATTTTGTAGCTAAAGGAAGTTAGTGCTCAATTTTTAGACCATTTTCATAATGAATAAATTCTCATTCTTGGTGGCATCTGAATTATGAACCTAGTTGTTATTGGAACCAATGGCTATTACTAAGGTCATTTGATCATTTTTATTAAATCTATTGGTAATAGGGTTATTTCAGAACCACAAATTTTTGTTAGGAACAACATGGCTTAGAGGCAATTGGTTCAGATTTGAGAGCAGGTTAAGAGTAGGCAAGTTCTAGTTGTTATTAGGAAAGACATTAAAGGTAGGCATATATTGATTGACATTGGGAACAGAGTAAGAAAATTAACCTTGAGGTTACATTCGATTATTAATAATCACAACCTCAGCATAGGCTAGAGGTAGTGTGTTCATCAGACTTAGAACCCTCATTATGAATACTGAAGTCATGGGATCAAGAGCATCTTTGTAGATTTCCAAGGCTAACACCTGATTAGGTTTATAAGGGTCAATGGTCCTATTGTACATCTTATATAACCTAGCATTAAAATATCATATAGGCTAATTAGCATCACTTTTGAGGGTGGTAAATTATTGGTACAAGACACAAGGGTTGATGATTTTGCCAAACTAGTCCATGACAATGTTATTAAATTCATCCTAGGTGGTAATGTAATTGCTAGGTAGGTTAAGGAGCCATTGATATACAAAATATTTAAATTTTAAATAAAACAACCTAAATGCTACATCTTCATGAGTGACATTTCTCAATCTTAATGCAACTTTGAAGGATTTAACATGTTCCTCTGTTGTTAAAATACCACTATGACTAAACTTTGGCAAATATTTTTCTTGATTGTGAGGAAGGTCATGAACCACACCTTGAACATTAATAAGAATGATTCCTAACCAAGCCATACCTTGATGAAGTTCAAATGTAGGAGTACCTTGGAGTGGTGAAGTTGGTAAAGACTTCAAACATCCACGTCTACCTTTGTCTCATCTACTCTCCTATGGACTTTTAATTCAAGTAGAGGTTTTCCTATCTCCAAATGTGACCTTGTCTATATTATTCACAATTCTAGCTTGAGGAATTTGGATCTTGTTTGGAATATGATGTGTCAAATCAATATTTATGAAGAATAGAGATCAAACTTTCACATTAAGCAAATATTACAAAGATTCATGTAAAGAACAATAAAGGACATCAACCTTTAACTAAGTTAGCTCAAATATGTGTCCAATTAAAAAACTATGATCAATATTTACAATTATAAGCTCATATAAACTCATATTCATAAAATATATACCAATATTTGATCAAAAAAAGTTATTCTAACCTCAAATACATTGGATTCTCAAATGTTAAGCTATCTTTACCAGAATTATATATCTATCCCCAAAGACTTTTGATCTTTATCTAAAGGAAGGACAAAGATGGTTCAAAGACCATGAATATTGATCATCTTTACACCTTTTGACCAAAGAACATCACAAATATGTAAATATAACACCAATATTTGATCAAAACACACCATAATTAGCAAAGATCCTATAAATTCACAAAGATGGCCCTCCTTATAGCACTAGTGGAGCTCATCCTATTGATGCCTCTATATGTATCAAAGGTGATCTTAGTGTCTAAAGAACACTTCTGATTTTATAATTTAGGTAATTAAAATCATGAGTAGTAGATTATGGTAATCTAGTTACCTATGGTGAAATAGTGGTAGAGAAATAAACTATTCCAAAATATCTATATTGATTGGTGGTTGGGAGCCACCATGGCCAATCTAAGTGAAATGTTAGATATATATGCTATTACCAGTGAATTTGTGATCAAGTTATAAACTAAATATAGATCTAAATGAATATTTATAATGGAATATAAACTATTGTGATTTGGTTAAAAAAGAAGAAAAAGGAAGGGTAGGCCAAAAAGAAAGTATTCTTATTTTTAGTCCAAACATTATGAAAAAGCTTATATTTCATCAAAACATACATTTAAACCAATACATGGAATAAAATAGATATAGTATAGATCCTACCATATACCAGGAAAATGTCTAAGGAAAGGATGGAACAATGCAAATAAGAAACTAGATTCAATTTAAAGATTTACTTCGCAATCAAATTGCATTATCACATCTATAAGAGAAGCAAGGGAAATGAAATGAACCTAATATATTTTAATTAACCTAGCATAAGCACAAGTTAACAACTTTGCATTCATATATGCACATCAAAAATTAATAAAAACCATTCAAATATGGGCATCCAAATAGATAATTGAGAGAAAATCCATGTAATAATTGACACAAACAAATTTGGAAAAAATTCTTAGTATTCATTGATTGCTCAAAGTATACAAAACATTTTAGCTCTAAAAATTCCCTCCCTTTACAAAATGGCAATATTGCCTTTTATAGGAGACTAAGGTAGTACACCTATCACTCATGAGATTAGAAATGTACAAGAGTAAGGACAACTATCCTTTTTATGAAGTTATAGAATACATTCCCTTTTCCAAAGTGGATTGACCCATAGGCAAAAGTGCTAACAAACTTGCGCATGCCTTTACAAAAAGAATATTCTGATTTTGAATATCACAAAGTTTCCTAACAAAGTAGAATATTATTAGCTATCTAGTGGGCCCTACACTAAATAACTCCTTTGTTTCTCTAGAATAATAATCATGGATTTTTGATGTTGTTCATCAACAAGCCATAAGTTGACAATTGGCTCTAAGAGGGATTCATCCTACTGGTTAGCCTAGCCATCAAAATCCCTATCATTTCTTGCCATTTCTTCCTTGATACTCCTCACATCAACAATCTTCTCCTCTATAGTTAGGATCATGCCCATGGCACTAATGTTATCACCCCCAGACTAGCCTTGACTCTTACTTTATACTTATTGTATGACTAGGGTGACCATGTTCTTGTATTCATCATTTGTAATGATTCCCATGGAGTTGATTATGGTAGGCATGGAAATCATGGTTCAAGAAGTTGCTCAATTCTATTCATCAGCTCCTTGTTATCACTTAGGACCCTCTCCAAGTTCCTTAACCATGTACTCAAACCCTATATATTGTCAAAAATTATTTTGATAATAATATTTAAATAGACCCGACTAATAATTGTGAAACTAGGGATCCTATCCTCAACTACTATCTTGATTAGCTCTTTCATTTTATCTTTTGAATTCTGCCATTGGGATATCAAACCCTTAGATACTACATCTTGTTGATCTAGTGGACTCTGCCTTGCCTTCATTTCTTTCAAGGCTTTAAACATATCATAAAAATATGCCTCAAACATCTTGATCATTTCCTCTGGGACTGATAGAATAGCCTATGTCTTGAGATTTTCCTTTTGTTTTTTTAGGTTCTCTATTTTTTGATATAGACCTTTGATGCCTGATTTTAGTTGAGCTAAATGAGTATCAGATAATCCAACTATATCTTCTTCATGGATTGGATGTTCACTAGGTCCTTGACCTCTTATCGGAGTTAAGCAAATGAATGGTTGAACTTTCTGAAAAGTGAACTCCTCATTCCCAACCATGGTCTTATTTATTATTACTCTTTCTAGGCCTACTATCTTTGGATTGAATTGTACATTGGTTGATGACTCTGTGATTCTTAGATGTTCTAGGATCTCTATTAGTGTGTTGCTTGAGGTATTAGGAGTGTCTACCTAAGTTCCACCTAACTCCCCAAGGGTAGTCATCCTTATTTCCTCCTCTTCCTTGATTAGAACCACTATCCATGGCTTTATCTCATCATGGATAGTGATTTTAACTACCTAGGTTATGGCCCTTGAATGGTGCAACATTGGAATCTTTTGTATTTTTTCATAAATGAAAAATTCAGTGATGATTGGCCCATGAATGGATTTTGAATAATTGAATAATTTAACTTCACTCAAAGGATGAGTGAAGGTTAACTTTGGCTCCTTCTTTCCAACTAGGAATAATGCCAACTCAACCTTCCTCTTTTGCAAGGGTGCAACTAGAACTATGTTCAAATCTATATCCTTCACCTTTTCTTATTATAACTCTTTAGCTTGGGCCTTAGGTTCCTCAACTTGTTATTCTTCTTCATATGATCCATATGCCTCAGTAGGTACTTTGAGTGCATCTTCCACTATCTCCCTAGGACATAGTTCAATCATGTCAAGGAAATCAATTGGAGACTCTAGCCTTTCAAGTTGGGTAGAAGATGATGTCACTTCAGTAGGACTTTCTTCTAATTTCTCCTTCTCAGGTCCTTATGCAACTTTTATTTGAGGTTTCTATAGTGGTTGTTCTAAAGGGGGCCTAAAAGAGGGCCCATGTAACAAGTGGTATTACAGGGGCCGTATCTACCATATCTCACCAAGTGGTTTCTCATCTCTATCCAACCTAGCCTAAAGCCTAATATTATGATTCTTTAACCTAGCCAATACTTTTTTGAAATTGGAGGCCTTGATATATATTGTGTTATGAACACCAATCTATTGTTTATAGGGGTAGTTTATTGTTTCTAATTTTAAATGTTTGGTGACCCTATCATAAGGATCCCACCACCTCAAATCATCTAACTACAAGTTGAAGGAGTCTCTATGTCTGGTGATGATATCTACATGATCTCAAATCTATAATACAGTCCTATTGATGGATAAGGGAAAAGGGTGAAGGAGTCCCTTCCTTTTGATATTTCATATACTATCTATACCATGGAAAATTTGGCATGCAATCTCCTATTTTGCCAATTTGATAGGCACATGGACTAGTAGTTTGAGTGGCTGAGTTAAGGTCCCTTCTATTCTAATCACTATATAATTTGGATACAACCAAATGTCTCCAATTAACTCCACATACTTCTTGAATAGAGGGCTAACCCTGCCCATAGGGATCCCTATAATAGCTTCTACAAAGGTTTGATGTACATAATCATAAATGAATTGTACATTATGTATATACTTGAATATATGTAATTTGGAATAGTGATGGGAAATAGTTTGTCTCCATTCAAGAGATGAATTCTTTATGTCAGGGATTTTTGTGGTGGCCAATAGGGCATATAGAAGATAAGACATAATATAGAAGTGGATGGTGATTTTCTTCTTCATGGCTAAGAATTGTTGTTTCAGATAAATGTTGATCATCTCACCCATAGGAGGAGTGAGTCTATTTTATACCATGAATTATACATAAGGTACCCATATTTTATTAACATGTGTGGTGAAAAGGGATCTAGATTATCTATTCAACAAGGTCATGATTATTCTTATTCCTTCCCTAAATTAGACAATTGGGATGTTTTTAGTGGGATCTTAGATCACATGGGTTATAACAAGTATTCATGGGGTAACGATGGTTTTCGGGTCATTTTTACCAGTCCATGTTCTAACTATAGGCAATTCTACCTAGGGATTGCATAAATTGTATTAAATTTCAAGTGAAAGAGGGGACATATATCTTGTCTTTTTAAAACTACATTCATGAACTATCCAATCCTGATCAATTTTACAATCTCTAAAAATGGGGGAAATAACATTGATATAGTACAATACCTCAAGTTTTGTATCAGCATACTGGAGACTAGTCATTTAGTTGGAGACTAGGTCATTGTATCTTTGGTTGCTTGTGTAATTATTATCTTCCCTCATGATGGACAACATTTATATAATGGTCCAAAAAGGCTTAGACTAATTTCTATTTTTGGTGTTTAATGTCATACCATCAAATTCGTAGAATCATTGAAGACTCTTCCCTCATTGTTTAAAACTAAGTAAAATTTTGTGTCATTCCTTTATTGCTACCTTCAAGTTACCATGATTGTGAGAATTTTAAATGGTTCACTAGTGGTCTGCAAGTAGCCTCTAGGTCAGCTTGTTCTTGCTTAGATAAAATTCGACTCTTTTTGGCTTGACTGTGATTGATTAGAGTTCAAATAAAGGCTTTTTGTGGAGGCTAGGTTTTTTTTTGCTTATTTAATAGTGATGTTTACTTAGACTTAGGTGAGTTCATGCCTTGGATTTGATTTAAACACCTTTATTTATACATTTGACTTTTTATGCTCACAAAATATTCAAGTTTATCATTTTGTGCTTGTGTGGCACCTATGTGGCATCCATCTAGCAGCTTTCATGACATTTTTCATAAATGCTTTAAAGGAACTAGTCATTTTCCTTTAAAATCCTTGTTTTTATTTACATCATTGGATATTTTCTCATGGATCAATGGAGATCATTGATCATGATCATGGGGTTTTCAAGTTATTAGTTGTCCTTGTATCGAGCTTCATGGTTGTACCACTTGGCACCTTTGTGGGCCTTCTGGGTTTTGTACTCTATTAGTGAACATGCACTTTCCATGTGTCAATCTTCTGACCCTTCAAAGGTCTCATTGAATAGTATTTGTAGATTACACTTCTTTTGATCAACTTGTTCTAACTAACCATGAGTTGTCTATCCTACAAGGTGAACTAACTTTAATTAACATTGAGACATAGGAAGGAACTTAAGTTAAATACTTTAGACTAAAGTTTATTTCATGTTAATAAAAATGACATAAACTTTAGGATAAAATATTTAAGATAAGTTTTGGAATAAATATAAATGGGTCCAAATAATAGAAGGATCTAATGCAAGGTTTTAACCTTGGGTTTTATCGTGTTAATAAACATGATAAAACATTTAGGTTAAAATATTTTAAGATAAGTATTATGGTACATGGACCTCTTGTTAAAATAAAACATAATATAATTCTTTAGCCTAAGCTTTATTGTATTTAAATAAATGCAATTGGA
This sequence comes from Torreya grandis, assembly GCA_037957365.1. Lineage (NCBI taxonomy): Eukaryota > Viridiplantae > Streptophyta > Pinopsida > Cupressales > Taxaceae > Torreya > Torreya grandis. The sequence continues at coordinate 1,866,905 of JARHVA010002064.1, read as the reverse complement.
ACCTTAGGATAGAGACTTACATTAAGTCTATGTTTGTGAATATTAAACCATAAGATCATTTTATCATTAAAGTTCAAAGACCTTAAGTGTTTTTTATATTTCCCAAATGGGGGGAGGTCCCATTAGTTTGCAATATAAGTAATAAGTTTTAATAACTATTTAAAGAATATTATTATGTGTCAGCAAGATTATTGATGGGTTTAAATTTGATGTCCTCAAAGAAGTTAATGATGGCATCATGGGTGTTGAATGGTGTTCATGAGAATGTCAAATTTATTTTCATGAAGTTCATTAGGTCTATAGATCCTAGATTTAACATGTTCCATTAGATCATCTAGTTTTGACCGAGTATAAAATGTTGATCAAGATATGATGATATACATGCCATTGGTCACTACAATCATGAAGAGGATTGAGTTAGCTTGGGGCCTTGTATAAAAATAATAATAAGCTAAATGCCTAAGTCTTCAAAGCATAATACAATTGGTTCCTTCAAATATTATAGTCATAACCTAAGGTCTTAGCCTAAGGTTTCACTATATTAAAAAAATACAATAAACCTCAGTGTAAAAACTTAGGTTGAGTCTATGTTTTAATACACAAGGCCCCTTTAACATTAAGCTTGAATGTAAGAGTTCCAAATGATGATTCCAAGATATTCCTGAGATCTTGAATCTATTTAACATTAGGAAGGGTTCACAGAGCATCGATAGAGATCTGGGTTCCTGCGATGCTAACACTTGTCATCCTTGCAGGGCTTTATTAGGCCTTTGATATTTTAATGCTGCATTTGCTCTATCAAAACTTTTCTAAGAGAGCAGTCATAGACCATTTATCTTGATCTGGATACTTTCACATGATTGGATTTTTTTTAAAGTTTTATTGTAATGTTTTGTTATATTAGAAAAAAAGAGACCTTAGGGTAAAACTTACGATAAGTCAATGTTTAAGAAAAGGGGACCCATTTAATCTTGAGGATGATCATGCATCATTTGATCTTTGGTCCCACTTAAACATGGATTATTGATCATGATCCTATTGATCACATAGGAGTGGTATGATGGATCAAGGATTTGGATTCGTTGGGTCTACTTCACTCTATTTGATTGTCCTCCATGATCAAGTGAGAGTCATCAATTTTATAAAGAGGTAAAATAGTTAAGTTAGGTCTTGGGGTGATATAGGAACTTAAGCTAATGTTTTAAGACTAAAGTCTCATTCATGTTAATAAACATGAATAGGGCCTTAGGACTAATACTTTAGGATAAGTATGTAATAAAAAGGACCACGTGATGTAAAAATGGGACCAAAATAGGAACATAAAAGACCCTGTAAACATAAATGTTTGACCTTGTTAAAATAAAAAGAACAAAGTGGGGGAATATAAAGGGACCAAGCATAATTCTTTAAGTTAAGTTTGGTCTTGTTAAGAAACATGACCAAGCCTTAATATAAAAATTGGGCTTAAGTTTAAAGTAAGTTTAAAATTGTCCCCAACAAATATGTTCCTACCAAATCTAAATTTAAACCAAGGGCCTAAGCTAGATTTTTCTAAAGGAGGGTTTTAGAACATGAGTCCAACTATGAGTTCTTACAAACCAAAGGCTAGTAAAAGCCTAAATGAGGACAAAACTTTGAACATTCCAGCATGATCCATTAATAAAAACTCCATGAAACCTAAAACCTAAGACATGAGAGCGAATTGATAATAACATTAGGTAAGGTTAAGTAAAAACCATAAACAAATGAGCCAATTTTATCAGATGTGGATGATCTTTAAATTCTAATAATGTGTAGAACATATAAAGCTTTTAGTGTTAAGGTTCAAAGTATGCACAAGGGTCCCTATTTCTTAGAAATGTGGGTATGTCAACCTCAATAAATGGATACTCACATAAGATTTAATACACACGGGATCAACAAAAGACAACTTGGCTTACTCAATCTCACTAGTTGCATAAATATTTCATAGAAGACGTTCCAATTAGCACACTAATCTATACATGCAATTTAGTTTGAAAACACCTTCAAAGAGGCAAGTAGAAGGATAGAAAATGAGGAAGAATATCCTTTACAATTTCACCATACACAAGCATACTAAACATTGATTAAAGACAAGATATAGGCAAAGAGTTGATGATATTACTTCAAAACACAGTTATTACAATATTTTGATAGGTTTTGACAAAATTAAAGGAGCACACTTTTTGCAAGAGTCTCAAATGAGCATCATTTTCCTAGAAAAGAATCTTAAATTCTAAGAGCTAAGATCCCCTTTAATGGGAATGAGACCAAGATATATAGGAGAAGATAGAGAGGAAGAAAGGATGTGGGAGCATGCCATCAAAAAAATAACACTTTGTCCTAGGTCATTAATTGAACCTAAGGGACCAAATTTTTAGCCTTAGCTAATGAAAATATTTACACCATTTTGATCAATCAAGACACTACCCATAAATTTTTAAGTGAGAAAGTCCTCAAAGGTTCTGAGGATGCATTGAATGCTCTTAGCTATAGTTCCCAACACTAGACCTTTTCTTTGTTCTTCACACCATCTCTTAGTTGAGGATGAAAACTCATGCTCATGGATCTGACCAGATCATGGATTTGTGCTTTTTAGGTCACTATTTATTGAGACTATGGCCATGCTAAGGGATGAATACCTTTTACATTAGTCACCTATTTTCTCCACTTTCATATTTGGATCATAGGTCTATCTTACAAATTGAAAACCAATCTAAGGTTATTGGTTTTCTTATAGTTTCCATATCAATACAAACATATAGACTATATAGAAATTTTATTTATTATAATAGGTCCAAATAGACCCATTCTATCTCTATAAGAAATAAAATCTTGGATATGCATGGTCCCTTCTTAAAATGGTGAACATGGTTATAGGAATAACTCTATTCAATACAATTTTATGAACTAGAGGTCCATATTTATCTCCAAGGTGGTCCTTATGTCCCTTATATATTACTAAATCAGTGTGCCCTTTAATGGTATTGGATCAAGCTTCAATGGTTATAGGACAATCTTATAAAAAAATGGCTTCCTAACTTCCATTGACAATCCTAGGCTCTCTTTTGTTCTAGTTGGCTATTGATATCTAACTCAGCTCATTGATGTATTGAACTTTACTCGCTCTATTGATCTTGATATATACGATCAAGCACTAATGATTGATGTTACCCTTGACTTGTCAACTTTGTCTAAGTTTACACCACATGTCAAATGCATGTTTGATTTTAGGATATGTTATCAGTCTACTAGCTCACAGACTTATGCCACATGTCGATCTCCTGATCCCCTTAACTATTTGACCCATCTTGTACTATTAGATCAAGATGTATGATCAAGTGGAGACTATTAGATCTATTGGGACCCATTATTTGAACCTAAATGGCTAACTGATGATCTTAAAATTGATGTTAACATGAATGTTACACTATGAAAGTCCGTTTTTATAAGCTTATAATTTGAGACAAAAAGCTCGCACGAGCATGCAAGTTTTTGAGGATGATCTTGACATGTAGAAATATAATTGCACATGATCCACTAGTTGTGTGAGGCTTTTGAGTGAAGATATTAAATGTACAAGTTGGTTGGTCTATTTTCTCCTATGTGACATCCTGGTGATAGTCTAGTAAAAAATGGTTAAGTATGGAAACTTGGTGAATTTTGTCTAAGGAGCCAACTTTGAACATGAATAAATTTTGTTTTACTTATGTGCATGGATTAAAACTTAGCATGTAGCAATTAGGGACTAAGATAAACAAACCCATATGAAAATTTTATCTTGAGACTTCTACACATTGGAGATATAGCATTATCAAACTACCCACTCAGCTCAATTTTAACTCCTTTGTAAAATGGCTATGTATGGAAACTTAGAATTTTTTTTCTGAGAGGCCAATTTTGAGTCTTCATATCTTCTACTTTCTTAGTTATATGACCTCAAAATTGGTGCATATGTTCTTGCAGATTATATGAATAGACCCATATAACCATTTCTTCTTGACTCATCTATACGTGACAATGATGGTATCAACAAACTGCCTACTCGAAAATTTTGCCACTAGACCCAAAATTTCTATATGAACAAAATGAAGGACTAGATGAATGATATTAGCTCCCATACTAATTATAAGCATTATTTACATCCCATAAGGTCTTAAACCACTCATTCCATCCAAATTTTTTGTTTATCTGTTCATCCATTAGCAACCTAATCTATCAGGGCACAAACTTGGTATGTGGACCAAAAATGGCCAACAAGTACCACTCTTAGTATCGATTACCATAACACCATAATATTGTGTTTTATCCATATCCTCTAATTGTGATTTCATATATCTCATCAATCCCTATAGATCTATAAGTCTTGGGGATCTAGCTATTCATGGCCTTCTTTCATTCAAACCACCTCTATATTGCATTTCCCTAGAAATAAAAATCCTCTGAAGATACGTAATCCTCCTCTCTATGGCTTCTACCCAAAAATATTGTTGGAATATGTTTGAAAATAATTTACAACCACAATTACAAATGTATAAATAAATACTAAGCTACAAGGACTACAACCCTTATATCATATCAAATAATGCATTCATGTTTACGGGTCTCAATTAATATATTCCTTACAACATAAAGCCTTTAGTAAAAATTAAATAAATATCTAAATGAAACAATAATAAATTTGATATTTATTAATTCTAATCTTAAATATCATATGGCACACACACATTGATATAAATCTCATAGATATTATGCATTACAATATCAATTCCTAATATCTCTACTTGATAACTCATAATATTTGTTAGTTTGTCTATACCTTAGAATATTCACTATGATCTATGATCATACTGTCTCTACTAGCCTTTACGTCTCTTATTATACCCCCACACAAGTTTATGGGAATGATTATAGAGGCACAAGACCCACCTACATACATTAAGTGCTTAGCAACCCAGTAAAAACATTAAATACTTAAAACAATCTCAATGCTAATATATAAAAATTAATAATATTATATAGTAACACATCTCAATGCACTATAACACATCATAGGTAACATGTTAGCTCTTTTATTTAGATGAGACTTGTACCTTTCTTACATCTATTAGATAACCAAGCCAATTAAATTTATCCATAAGCTCTCTGGATAAACTGATAGTTATCAGAACCTCAAATGAGCATGATGTCTTACTATAAAACTCATATTTATCATGAATCTTACCGTACATTAAGACAATGTTTTTTAAATTCATTTGAAATGTGTAGTATTATTATACCAACTTTGAAATCCCTAAATTAAGTTTAGTAATGTTATATCCACTTTTGATGTTAGTGTAAATATAACTTCTCCAAGATCTTTGAAATATCTAAAGAAATTTATTGAAATGATTGTGTGGTGAAAATACACCTCCATGATATTTTCAAAACACTTTGAGTTTCCTATAATTATGCAAAAATAATAATATTATGTAGTGATTCTAGTGAATTCTGTAATGCTCTAAAAATAAACCTTTATAATGTTCTATACAACTCCAAACTACTATAATTGATAAAAATTATTGACAACCTTCTTATGCAAAGCTTCAAAATGTTATTCCAACTAAGAAAACAATTATATTCATTAACAAAAATGTGTAAATCTTACAAATAAATAAGTATAAAAAAATAAAAACTTGTACATAATCAGACTTAGCTAAGCTTCCTCATCTAACATATTTTTGGTTGATGTAGGATTACAATACCCAATTAAAACATGTTTTGTTTATATGTTGATAGGTTTATGTCATATTTTATTCAAATTAGGCCACAGCAAATGGTTAGGATAATTTTATAGACATATTTAGAATTGGAACTCAAAATTTTTCAGTTATCATTCCACTTAGCTAATTGTTAATCATCTATAACATAGATAGCATACTTTCCTATTACTGACTGAATGGGTGAGTAATCATCGAGCATCATCCAATCCAATTAATTGCCTAAAATAATCACAACTTTTGGTTTACTTGAGTCTCGATGAGTACTAGCATAATACTAATGAGTAATCATTAGTAATTAGTGAGTTTTGTGTTAGTACTAGCTAAGGCTTAGTTACTAGCTCCTATGACATGAATAGACTCCTGTAAATGTGCCCAAAAATCTATAAACATGTCCAAAACATTGAGAATATGTGAATAAACACATAATATTGTACTATAAAATCATACACACCCCCACATTGGAATCACACAAAATTTTCCTAAAATTTATTTTTTCTAATAAATTTAATTAGTTTTTAATTTCTCCACTATTTATACTTAATATAGACTAGTTGTCGAGTATTCATCAATTAAAAATTTAGGGGGTTAGGTTAGAACTCATTGAGTATGCATATGTGAACTATGATCTAGAGATGAAAATAACTTATGTAATGAAATATCTAATGTATGGCCCCATGTTTAATGGTCTAATTTGTTTTATCAATGCAGGGCTAAACCTTTGTCTAAATTTATCACTAGAACCCAATCAAAGGAAAATCATTTTATATAAAAGTTATTGATACTTTTATTACACCATTTTAAATCAAAATAATCTCTAATATAGGTAAATAATTACTATGATGAAGTGATTTGGAAAGAATCAATGAAAGGAAAAAATAATAATAAAATCAAGGAAAAGGTTTTCTAATGACGATGGAAGTACCAAAGTTGATTCAAGTAATTTTTTAATTCAAAGGCTTCTTTGGCATGTGCTGACCCCAAAATATACACTTTCCTCTATTCCCCTTGCATGGTCATGGAAGTAAATATGAAGATAAATTCGAAGGAAAAAATTGAAGTGTTTGTGCATCCTTCATTTATTATACAAAATAAAGTTACATAATTTTTGGGTCGTTGACAATTATCCATTAGTTAATAGTAACTAATATAGTATTAGTTGAATGTAATTAATATTAAATCAATATATTTTATTTCCCTTATTAATGACTAAACTAGAAACAACACCATGTTTATCTCCAAATTTTACAAACAAAATAGGAACAAGAGAGATTTTCGTTAGATTTGCAAGTTGTTTTGTAGAACAACAAAATGAAGAGAAATATCATTAGAATCAACCAATTTTTAAATTTGATGATGATGGATATCAATATTATTAGTGTGTTCATGAAATACATTATTCTTCACCAACATTAATAAACCTTGATTATCATTAAAAAGTGGAGTAGGTGTAGAAGGAGGAAGTTTCAAGTTGACCAGAATCTAAAGGAAAACAAATTGACTCATAATTAAAAATGACTATTGCATTTTATTTTAATTTGGTGGAAGATAACGCTAGAGTATATTTAAGTTTAATCTTCCACAAAGTAACTCCTAAGCCAAAGTAAAATATGTACCTCCAAGTATCCATTGTTTTCCCCCAATAAAATTCTATATAAACTTGTCACTCTAAAATATTCTACCCTATGATATAGGTTTTCAAAGTCAAGAGTTCATTTAACATATCTAAAGACATGTTTTACTATCAATCTTTGGTCGAGTCAAATACCAAGAAAGATAGATAACAAAAACACATAGATATAATCATGTGGATGTAAGATATATTAAATTTCCCACCAATTTTTTATAGTGCGATTCATTGACTGATGATGAATCATCATGGGATGATAACTTCAACTAAAATTACTTACATGTAGAAACAATATTACAAGCCATCATTCCAAACTTATTCAAAAGATTTATTGCATACTTGACCTAAGTTATGAAAATGATATGTTCATGTTTCAATAATTATAAAACTAAGTAATAGTGTAAGAGGCCTATATAAATCATGTTAAAAGTAACACAAAAATATGTTTTTTATTGTTAAATTGTAGTATCCCATAACCTCTGAGGGGAAGCTCATAAACATAGAACACGAGTATCACAATTCTAATTTCCATCACCATTACTTTTCACAAAAAGCTTCAAATCAAAAAGACTCATTTTTAATCCAAAATCTTGTAGTTGTTGATGAATTCTAATATACCATGCTCATGGAGTCTACTTAAGCCCATATAAATACTTTATAAAATTTTAAACCAAATGATAATTACAAAGTACTAAAAAACTCTCCAAGTTCCACCATGTAGACCTACTCATCAAAATATCTATTTAGGAAAGCATTTTTATAATCGATGTAAAATAATCTCCATCCAACCTAAGTTGTCATGGAGAGGAACAATCAAAATGTGATCATCTTCACAATGGGAGAAAAATTCTCCTCATAATATATCCCCTCATGTTTAGAAAAATATTTCACAAGTTGGTCCTCAATCTTATCCAAAGTAATAACAAATTTGTTCTTCACTTTGTACACCAATTTGTATCCAATGGGTTCTTTACCTAAAGGTAACTCTACCAATTTATGGGTACTATTTTTCATCAAGGCATCATATTATGTTTTCATGTCAATTTCCCATTCGATGTGCCTGTCACTTAAAAATACCTCTTTGGTTTATATATCATGAAAAATCTAAAACAAATACAAACTAAACATGCTCCTCAATTGAATCAACATAATTTTATTTCCTATGCTTTGATGTTATGCATCTCATTGAGGCATTTCATACTCTCAAACATCTTATTGAGTGGAATAAAATCACTTAACCCGCAAAGGTAATGAATAATCATGTATCAGCTGAATATCATCTTAGGTGTTAATCAATGTAGGTTGACATCACTAAAACACTAGTAGACTATCAAAAATATCAGCCATAATTTGTTGCACTAGATTTTTTTATGGAGTAATGAGTAATATACATGCTATCTTCAAATATGGATCTGTGTTTTATCAAAATTAGGGAAATAAGTAAAATTCTTATTAATCCTAATAGAAACTTATGTGTAAAATCTAAATATTAAGATATGAAATAAATTAAGTGTTTTTGATTTAGTAATTGTTAAATATATAAATATGTTAAAATTTGAAATAACATAGGTAAATTAATTAAATATATATTAATAATGTGGGACTATGTATGTTACTATAGATCTAAAAATCAAGGTCTGCCGATTGATGATGAATTAAGAACAAAGCTTCGTTTGATCTCTAAATCAGAACACACTAATCAAATAGAGTCAACCCACACTATTTCCTATAGGGAGTACTAATGTCTATTAGGGTTTTAAAACTTTGCTAAAATTTTGATTTGTATGGTGTCACGTATTAGTTATGTGTAGGTGTTTTATGATGTGTGGTTTATTGCATAATCTAGTATGTAACTTCTTCACCTAAAACCAATGTTAGAAAGTTAATGGTGAATAAATAATATATAATGGTAAAAGTTATTAGTATTTTAAGTTATGTTTGACCTCAACACCCCCTATTTTGAGCACTACCTACATTCTGATGCTCTGAAAAAGAGGTCAAAATGATTGTAGTTCTCCCATGTTACAATGGTTTCCTAAAACCACTCATTAGTTATTCACATGGCTTCCATTCTTATTAAAATCATTCATGATTTAGTAATTATTCCCTATAAGATCAAGTCCCATTACTTACACCATAAATTAATTTAATAGTAGAACTATCTAGCTCAACATGTATAAACCATTATTTATCTTTCAAATCCTATGCTTAAATAAAAGATAATATTATCTCTATAGGAATTCATCCCAATTCATATGTTTTTGATTCAATTTACTTTAAATATTTATTAATTGTAATGCTTAGTGATTAATATACAAAAATACTCCTCGGGCAAGAGCTAACATCTCAAATTCTTTAATTCATGCAAAATTTCATATAACTCTTAATCATAAAAAGAATTCTTTCAGTTCCTATCATTTATATTGAATATGTGAAATATTTTCCTTATCAACTTAACATTAAATCTATTTCTATTCCTTTAGCACCGTAATCTATTTGGAATATGTTCTCAAAATCTAGTGATGCCAACACTAGTTGTTCAGTTATTTTCTTTTTTAACTCTTAGAAAGTTTGTTCTGCTTCCATTATTTAGAGAAAAATATTTCTATCTTTTCCCATTTTCTCTTTAAAAATTACAATTTCCCAAACAAATATAATGAACTTCCTATAAAAACATATAATTCCATGAAACATAAGTGCTTCAAATGTATAATGGAGTGCAAGCCAATCCATTATAGCTTGCAACTTCTTTGGATCCATATTCAAATCTAACGATGAAATCAAAAATACCAAGTATACTAATTACTTCTACCTAAAACTTCATTTAATCAAATTCATGAGTATGTTTTTATGTTTTAACTTCTCTATCACAATTTCACATGTTTTCTTCCTTTGTCCTACTACAAAACAATATGGCACTAGGATAAACAATGAAAAAAATACCTAGTGATGTCTTAATAAATTCATTCACTATTATCAAGAATGTGTTTGATTCCCTAGTTAAGCCAAGTGGCATAATTAACCACTCATATAATCCTTCTTGTGTCTTTAACATAGTCTACCACTCATCACCTTTTATGTGAATTTGGTAATATTCACTCTTAAGGATAACATTCATGAAGCGTCTCACTCCACTTGAGCAATCCATTATATCATCAGTGCATGTCAATGGAAATATATAACTTATTGACAAATTATTAATGGATCTAAATTTGGTTTACATTATCCACCTCCATTCTTTTTAGGTGTTAGTACTACTAGTACTATGCATGGGATCAAATTTTCTGTTGATAACCTTTTATTTCAATAGCTCTTGTACTTTTGTATCTCCACAATCTCTTTTGGTGTTTACTTATATGCCACTTTGTTTTGGAAACTAGATCTTAGAATTATAACCATGTAGTGATGAATACTCATCACATCTAGTAGATTATTTGAAATAGTCTTCGTAAATTTATCTATCACCTCTTACACTCATGTGGAAGTGTTTCTTCATTTCCTTTTTTGTGCTAACAAATTGTGTGGGGATAAGGATTATGACCAAATATATTTCTTCCATCACTTATTTAAAATATTGCTTTCCCAAAATTATCAAAACCTTTGGAATTATTTCCAATTTTTTAATTTTATCTTTCAATGTATTCTAGATAAGTATTACTCCATACTTCATATATGTGTATGTATTTTCATGACAATAATGATTCTCATTTTGATCAAACTACAAAGGCATTCCAATAAAATACGAAAAACATACATAAGAATTATGTCACACTTGACTTCATCATTATATGTACAGATTTGAAATCTTAAAAAATATTTATCATAAATACAAAAAGTTGATGTCCATTTAATAACCAAGAAACCTAATACATATTTAGATACACAATTCTCTTCAAAATGAAATTATATTTTATTTATCATGAAACAATGTTATATATACTACCACTATCAATAATCAATTTTTAGAAATTAACTTCAGATTGAAACTGGTTTTAAGATATATTTTTCTTTACATTAGACTATTCTCCTCTGTTGATAGCTTCAATAATACCTTTTTATCATAAGTGCTGCTCCATTTTCAAGTTCATGTATATTATGAATAGACACACCACATTATTCACCAACTTATACAAATTTTAATTTGGCATTGGTTCACTTTCCACCTTAAATTTTCATATCGAGACACTAAAATAATCTATGTCTAACCTTACTACATCTAAAACATGTACCATGTAATCCAAAATCTATACCTCGGCAATAACATCCTTTACCTTTAACAAATCCTCTACCTATTTGAGTATTACTAGCAATACACTATGAAAGACATAACTTGCCTTCTTTTGTAGGATAACCTCTACAACTTCCACCTTCTATTTCACATCCATGTGTGAATTTTCATTTTTATCATGCTTTTCCTTTTTGTTTGCATGATAAATTTTATTGAACTCTTTTAAATTTAAGTAAAATATATATATATATATATATATATATATATATATATATATATATATATATATATATATATGATTTAGATTAGAAAACTTATTCTTCCATACTACAAACATAAAGCTTCTTTTTCACAAGTATTTTTAATATCAAAGTTGGACTGAATTTTTATAGAGAAAAGACCATGATAGAAATTTTGAAATCTAATAGCCAACTAATATGGATGAAGTTAAATTATATTTTCATACTATATATTAAAGTGTAAATCTATATATTAAAGTGTAAATCTTAAGAAATATAAAGAAATGACAGTAAATACAACTACCAAACCAATTTAGAAGAATGAATTATTCTTAATTATTAAAATAAGAATAAAATTAAATTATTTGTGCATCTGATACTAACAAATGCTTATGATTTTTGTTAATGATCAAACTTGTACTAAGCATTTATTCCCTTGTCGACAAATTAGTCCCTGATTTTTTAAACGTTACCCCAATCCATCAGTATATTCACTTGAGTTACGAAAAACTCCACTCTCATGTTCATGTTGTCTAAACCCTATGAGATGTCCATTTTAATTAACATTTAATATTTTTGTGTTTTAATGAGATTACAAAATGTATAATCAAAATTAAGCCTCCAAAAAAGAGTTCACATTAAAAAAAAAACAAAAAATAAGACAAACTTTTAATAAAGTAAAGCATAGCCCCCAATAAATTGTTCAGCGACTGATTTTTGAAGGGCAAATGCAGTTTTTGTAAATTACAAATGAAGCATGGAAGCCCGCGGAGATCTTGGTTGGAGAAATCACTTGTTAAATATACAAGTTGCGAAATGTTAATGAATCTCCGAACCTCGCGGAAAAGACAAGACCAACATGCAATTTTGTAATTGTAAGCTCTGAACTGTATATAAAGTTCCCTTTCCCGACGGACTTTCTTGGCACAGAAAGCATGTGCAAATAATAAAATCAAATGAACAAATATATAAAATGCAGTCCATGTAGGAACAAAGCTCGAAATTTTTTGAGTCCACGTCATAAGGGGAAGGTTCCACGTGGAAAAGTTAAACATTGAAAATGCAAATTGTAAAATGAAATACAATGTCCCAGTTCAACAGGGGCATGGCAGGAATGGTACACAGCTCAACCTCAAAAGGGACAGGTTCCAAAATACATGCCGCATCTTGAAATGCGAGCCATTAATGAAAGGCCCACACCATAAATGATATCCACAAGGAAGGTCAAGTAGTGAAATGCAGTTTTAAAAGAGAGAATGACCTCAATGTGGAAAGGCATGAAGAGGTCTCAGCAGAGATTTCAAGGCAAATTGTAATTTTCCATTTGAATTTGTAAACTTGCAATATGTGTCTCGAGCTCCCATTCCCGGCAGCTTATCTCAGCAGAATTGCACATGCCAAAAGCAAATGTTGAAAATACAGATTACAAATTGTTTATGGGACTCTGAAGTCCGCTGGAAAAGTGAAGAGTGGGCCTATACAATTATAACTTTGCAATTGCAAATTACAAAGTGCAATTGGACTTCCAGAACCCGCAACATGCTATGCCAGCAAAGGCAAAAGTAAACGGTGGAAAACTGAAGGGAGAACACAAGTTTTCAACTTGCAAATTGTAGACAATTCCCCCAGGCCCACGGATTTAAGAAAATGTATTCAATGCTCCAAAACCTACAGCACGTGCCCTCAATAGGTGAAGCGATGACATAAGTATAACAAGGTAAATGCCAAGTGCTTCTAAATTATCCCTGCAATGTTATTTTTTAAAAAATCTCCGTGAGGCACGTCTTGTTTTGTTTCATTATTGCAGGCTTTGTATTCTTGGTTGTGTTCTGAGTATAGAAAAGTCCCAGGAGATAAAAAATCCAGGGTGAAGCCCTTCTTGTTGAATGGAAGCAATAGTTAGAGAGGAATGTTAGAATTTCTTAAAGCGAAGGCAAATCTACTATACATTTGAACCGTTCGTTCTGGGAATAAATTGGAGTGTGAAGGGATTGACACACTTTGTATTAAGGTTCGGGCTCTTACGAATGAAAGTACAGATAAAATTATTGGATGGGCTTTGAGACATCATCTTATGAATAAGTTAGAACCGTGTGCTAGAGATGGAAAGATTTTTATCTCCAACAGAAGTATTTATTATGGGCTAAGCATACTAAAGATAATTCAAAGGAGTCACATAGGGATCTCTTTAATCATGAATTGGTAAAAGCTGAGCTGCAGAGTCCTAAATTTGGCGGAGCACTAGCTGCTGGTTGTATCTGCATGAGGTTACAAGCCAAAGATGGATTATATTCATTGTGGTATTCTTTCAAAGTGTTTCGTATCAACCATGATTTAAGTGTGGTTTCCAACTGAAATGGAAGAGTGAAACAATTGATATGGAGTGGGTGCCAATAGGATTTCTCGTAACATATGAGAAATATGGCACATTCTCCATAGAGATTAAAGATAGAGATTTCCCTGGTAAGAAAGTTAGAGGATATGTTGTTGCAGGTATTGGGGGAGGAAAGTTGAAGCTGCATGTTGATGGGCTTAGCATGAATGTGAGTTTGATAGTGTATTTAAAGGATTCTATTGAACACATATATATTTGGCATGGTAACCATCACCATCATTTTACTCTAAGATGTACCGATGAGACATCAGTCTGAAGAGGATTTTGTGGGTCAACCAAATTATAATTGGTGCTGCATTGGAAAATTTGGGGATGCTTCTTTGCCCTTTGAAAATATACAAATTTCTGGTAGGAACAAGTTAAAGAAACCAAGAAAAGTTATGGATGAATATATTAGATGTAGCGTTTGAGCTAGTTTGTGACAAGACTAAAAGTGTGACTGAAAACTAATAATAGGGGTTGCAGGGAGTCATGTCTATTCTCAAGCTTTTACGGAGGATCACAAACATAAGATTAAAATGGTGAATGAGAGCAATCATAGAAAAATAGCAACTAGAACTGGGGAGGATTTTAACAATGATACACCATTTTCTACTCCGAAACGTGTTTTCCAAGAAAAGGCTCCATTGGATAATTATAATAGTGTTTGTGTAATCTTATGTCAAATGTCCTTGAAGATGAAGACGGGTCGTGTGCAAGTGACTGGAAGAAAAGTCAACTTAAATGAAGGTGCACATAATATTTCAAAGAGGAATGCAATTTTACATTTTTGCAAATATGCAAATTGCAAATTGTATTCAGATGTCCGCCACTTGCAATTCAAATATGCAGTCAAAAGTCAAGGTGTAGGTTGTAAAGCCAATTGTAATTTTGTGACATTACAAATTGCACTTGAAGCTCCCAAGTCGATGAAGGAACTTTTTAGGGGAACTATAACTCTAAATTGCAAATTGTAAAATTGCATATTGCAAATTACACTCAAGCTCCCAAGTCCATGGAGAAAATTTTGAGTGGAATTACAACTCTAGATTGCATGTTGTAAAATTGGAAATTAAAAATTGCACTTGAAGCTCCCAAACCCATGCAGGAACTTTTGAGGGGAACTACAACTCTAGATTGCAAGATGGAAAATTATAAATTACAAAATGTGATGCTGACTTCTAGATTTCTGTCAACTTGCAAAGTTGCAGTTGGGCTCTAAAATTATACCATACCAAGGAGGTGCAAAATTGCAAATGGGACCTAAAGTTTTGCATAAGGAAAAAAGCTAAAATAATGCGCTTAAGCATTATGAATGCTGGTGGCAACCCTAAGAAAGGTCAAAGGAAAAATAGAAAAAGGAGAAGGCACGAGAAAGTTTGGCATTGACCAAAAAAAAGCATAAAGGTAAAGCATAAGCTAAGTCTTTCCATTTTTAATATTTTACTTGTATCTAATATCTCCATGGAAAGAATGATGTAGGGTTTGCAAGGCCAATGTGGGCCACTCCAAGTATATTTTTTAACTAGCCATAGATCCTACGTTGTAATATAATGCCATCATGGCCAAATATGGAGCAGTCTTTTGCTTGCACAAGGATAAGGACAGTTGTTCAGATGTTTTCAGTTATGTAAATGATTGATCAAAGGCATGGCCAAGTGGTTTCACAAGGAGGAAATAAGTTTGTCTTACTCCCAATAGAATATTCTCCTTCAAGCCCAAGTGCAGTGGAGTTTTAGCTAAAGAGATCAAGGATTTGCTAACAAACTTCATCATTACATGGATAGGTCATTTCTTCAATGATTCTCTTACAAGAATAGGAGTTTCTAAGCATGACAAAGATCATCTTTCAATTGGAGCATCTTGGTAGAATTTTCAGAGCTTATTTCAAGTTTGGAATATTATAAATTATAAATGAGGTGAGAAATTTGTATAAAACGATGGCTTGTTCTCTTTTCAAAGGTTGTTGGTTGTTGTTCGTTTTCTTAGGTCTTAGGCTCTTTTAAATTTTGGAATCCTTATTGTGTGTATGTCTTGTCTCTCTTGCTAAGGTGGTTATAGCTATACAACCATTAGCAAGCTCTAAGAACATTATGTATCTCTCCCCTATTTAATCGTAAACTCACCATGCTTCTCCCCATGTCAACATTCTGAAACACTAATCCATGTAAGATTTATTTTCAAGATAATAGAAAATATTTGTGATTTTTGCTCTTTCCTATTAATTAAATGCAATAATATATTTTACATGCTATGTTGATTGGATATATGATTTCATGCATAGTAATGATAGTTATTTTGGGCATATATCTAGGTTATAAACCCATTTCTACATTATGATTTTGAAATGTGTTGTTGATAAAATTTTAAAGACATCCTAGGTTTATGGATTTAATAAAAAAAAGTGTCTAAATCTTTAGTTGCAGTGTATGCTTTAGGGTCTCAAGAATCATCTAGATATTTGCATTGTAGTGGCACCAATGGATGTAACTTTTCTTGATAATTTCCTTAGCTTGTCTTCAGTCTTCTACATTTTTGAAAGTGAATGATTGCTTGTTGAAGAAGTTTCTATTGTTTGAAAACCACCACACCACTCTTTTATCACTACCTAACTCATCTTACCCTATCCTACCCTAAAAATAATATACCTTGTTGATTATTTTGAGTATTATTTCCCTGCAGATCCATAAGTTTTACAAATCTAAAATGTATATGTGTTTTATTGTATGAATCCCAACATAACAATATCTCATTTTACCCTAGGTTATTTAAAATTTATTTAAAATGAGATTTGAAATCACATTCTTATCTATATTTAGTAGTTTGTGTCTAACTTAGAGCATTTGTTCATTCTATATGAAATATCTTCCTGAGCAGAGTGACCAAGTTTGGTTATGCCCTTATCAAATTTGTATTTTGTGTATACTAATAATCCACATGGATATCGAACTGTAGTATCCCTTCATACGAACGAGCTACCCCATAGGTCCTCTCACCTTGATTTAGGTAGATCTAGAAGTAACATGGAGCTAACCATACCCTCTATCAGTGTATTCTAGTAATTGTCTATGTTTAATCCATCCTGATGCTAAAACCTTCCCTGGATATAGTGACACATTTGTAGGTTTTTCATCTTTGCCTCATTGCCCAAGTGTGCATGGCTGAGTGTAAGATGTTATAACTAGGAACCAATACTTCACTGGGACCATTACTAGGGAGAATATCCTAGCCATCTATTTTTCAAGGGATTTGAGAGAGTTGTAATTAATTTAGGTTTTAAAGCTATTTGCCTATCTCTTTGCTAAATCTCTACTTTATGCCATCAACTGCACCAACACTTTGTTGGTTTTATTGTAAGGGATTAAACATTGATCCTTGGAACCTTTATTTCTAGGGAATCTTGCAAAGAGATATTATTTGTTAAGTGTTATCAAGTTTTCTACCTGATATTTGTTGGTTTACTACTTTGGGTCATCAACTATGTAGCACTTTATTGGCAATATTATTAGGGACTTGAAAGATTTGGTAGATTAATATCTACTAAATTTATTTTGAAGAGATATTAAATTCTTTCATTTGTGAATGTTATTTTTCTTGGGAAGTCGGAAGACTAATATCATCCTTCAAAGGTAACTCATCGAAGCAACATGTCTCAGCCTTAAGTGTTCATCAAATAATAAATAGACAAGTTTAAAGGCTAATTAAAGGATAAAGTTTAGTAGCAAAGGGGTGTTTGGACTCTCAATATTCTTTTACACCTAAACTTTTATTTGTTGAAATTCCTATTATTGAAGATTATCATAGTTATCCTAATCATTCAAAACCTTATAGTCCGATTTATTACCCAATAGCTTCTCAACCAGTTGAGTCTCCTCCAAATTTTGAGCCCAAGTCCACCTCACTCACCCACTCATAGCCCTTTTCCATTTGATCTTGAACCCAACACGGAACCAATATTGAGGTATAGCGATCAAGATGAGAATGAACTTCTTGCATTTAGAATTCCCAAATTTAGACCTATTAATTTTGATGAAATGGAAGGTTATCCTAATGATGTCCTTAATGAAGTAAGGAACCACCTCTCTAAGTTTCATGGGAATAATGTAGTGACTCATAATCAACATTTGAGGGCTTTTCACATTATTATTGAGGATTATGAGGTTGAGGATGAGGACGTTTGCATTAAGTTGTTTGTGCACATGCTAGAAGAAGATGCACATGAGTGTTTCAATTCTATTCCCCATGAATACATTTATTAATAAGAATAAATGAAGAATGTTTTCAAAATATAGTATGGTGATATAATTGATCATAGGTTTATCTTTTCAAAATTTGAAAAAATTAAGAATAATCTTAATGAGTGTACGTAGGGTTTTAATACACAGTTCAATGAGACTATGATGAGTCTTCCTAAAAATATTAGGCCTAGTGATACAACCTACCTAATTAAATATTTTGATGCCTTTGACAAGAAGGTTACATATTACTTAAGGGACAAGGCTCATACAAATCTTAGATTGGCATTCAATATGGCAATCCAAATTGAAAACAACATAAAGGCTATGGATAAACCATTAAACAAGCATGCTCATGTGAAATTGGTCAATCTTGAAAAAACCCATTCCACCAAGATAACCAACCTTGAGGAAACCATGAAAAACATGGCCTCTGCTATCAAGGAAATACCATACAAGATGTCCAAAGTTGAGAAGGGGTTATCTCATGGGTTTACAAGTAAAGAGAGAAATCAAAATTAGAATAAAGCATAAGGGAAGCCTAATTTCCATATTAAGGATAATGATAAAGGTAAGAGACCTGCCCAAAATGATAGAAATGAGAATAGAAGATTTGAAAATAAAGTGTTTGATCCATTGAATTCCAAAGTGAATGCGGTAACTTGTGACCTTGACATTGATTGGTGTGATAAATTCTTCATTCCCCATTCTACATGTGATACTACTGAAAACATTGATGAATATGTAGATGAACCTAAGTCTGAATTTGATGATGATAATATTTTTATGTTTGATTGTCACATCTCCTGAACTAAATTATCCTCCTCCATAGAATTATTAAATGCTACTATTATTGATCATTTTTGTAGTGCAGTTAAAAATGTATGTGTCCTAACTCTTGAAGTTGTTTGTAATGTTAACATGACATAATCATATGAGTTAGCCAATCATGATTTCAAATTTTTATGATCTATGATGATTAACAAGTCTAATGGGGAAATTCCTTCAGTTGAGGATAGACAACTTCTAATTAATATAGTAGTTTCCCAAGATAAATAAAATAGTTTGATAAGTAGGCAACAAGATGATTCTCCTCAAGACAGTACCCCTATAAATACAAGGACAATGGATGTAAATAAGGAAGGTAAGAAAAATATAGCAGTCCTTATTATTTATAAGATAACACCTACTTCCCAAGTTGTTAAATAAAGAGGTGTCTCAAAAAATAATAGATTACCTTTATTGTCTAGTATTCCTAAGGGTGTGAGTGATGTAAGAACAAATATGACCTTGAAAACTACTATTCAACATGCTAATTCATCCCAGCATATTCCACCCTTAAATTTGAGTGATTGTATTTTAGTTGAAGGCGTTATCACCCTTCCTCCAAATAAACCTCCACCTCAGTATAGTGTGTGAGAAATGGATCAAGTGTTGAGTCAATTAAAAATCATTGTGCCACTTGTTGAATTATTGTAAATATTTGAACATAGGAAGAGGGCATTTGAGTATTCGTAATTTGGTGAGAGTATAGCTACAAATGAAATTACTTCACCCCAAGAACTCTTCGATTAAGACAAAGAATAAAATGAGTTTTTTGAACCACCTTCAAAGGACTATTTGGGGATTGCACTAATAGAGAATCATTTAGATGTGGATCCATTTTATACCACCCTGATGATTAATGGTTTGATTGTTCACAAATGCATGTTTGATTCTAGAGCCTCTTGGAATGCGATGCCCCTTAGTGTCCTTAATGTGATTAGGGTGAAAATTGCATTAGCTTTTGATAAGTGTTATGCCACATATTCATAATAGGTACTAGTTGTTGGATAAATTAAAGGGTTGGTAGTACAATTGGTAGTTCATCTAGGTAAGTTCTTAAGCATAGACGTGGTATTTTTAGACTGCCTGCCAAAGTGGGGGATATTGTTGTCATGAAAATGGGATACTAGCATGGGTGGAAGTGTACAAATATAAATTTCTTATACCACCATCCCCTTGGAAGGTAAGATGATCACACTTCATATAGAGACTAAGATGTTGCATGGACTTAAAGATCTGAAACAAGCTCTAAATAAAGTGATGTACATGGATGTGGAATTGGGTAACGTAATTGAGAATGTGAATATTATTAAAAAAATAATTTTTCTTGATGTTGGGTTTAAAATAAAAGTGTTGATGTTTGAAAAATGTGTTATGACGGGGCTTGCTCTAATCTTGGAAATAGATCTAGGGTTGTCTTTTATACCTGTAATGAGAAATTTTTCTAGTTTTATTTTAAGTTTTCCTTTGAGTGCATGAATAATATTGATGAGTATGAGAAACTATTATTTTGTTTATTAATTTCTAATGAACATGGAATTACAAGTTTGATTATAAAGAGTGATTCTTAGCTTGTGGTTAAGTAGGTTCAAAACGCTTATGCCACCAAAAAAAAAGGCTGAAACAATATAGAAATGTTCTATGGGATTTGACATAATTATTTGATGTTTTCAACATTATTTATCATGAAGGATGTTTAAATGAAGAATTTGGTAGACTTGTAAGGTTAGGTGCTCAATTTGTAATTGAAAATATGAATCTTCATTTTTAGTATTAGGTAGAGGTGATTGTTAGGCCTTCCATCCCATACAATATTAATCATTGTCAATTTTTTAATGATGATGAATAGAATAAAGGTTTCTAAATTGTGAAGCAAAATTTTAAGATCAACATATAGACTTGGAATCCATGGGTTAGACCTATGATGGGAAAGAAATCTTGTTTGGGAAAGATAGAATTGAGTTGAAGATAAATAGTGTCCTTACAGGATTGGTAAGTTTAAAAGCATATTTCAATGGAGCCAATAGAATTAAAACTAGAGAATCATTTATCTCAAAAAATATAGTTGAATGTAATTTGGTCTCTAATTGGAATCCTAAAAAGGTCTGGCTAGGTACTCACTTAAGTGTAGTCGAGAAACAAGCTTGCCAGTAGCTACTGAAGAGGTACCAAGATTGGTTAGCTTGGTCTTATTTTGAATTAAAAGCATATAGGAAACATTTACTTCAACATGTTATCCCATTGTATCTTGATAGTAAGCCTTTCAGGGAGAAGTAGAGACCTATTAACCCCATCTTGGCCACCAAGATGAGGGATGAGTTAAATAAGCTAAGGTATGGTGGAATTATTCAGCCCATCAGGTATTCATTGTGGGTGGAAACTTAGTCCTTATGAGAAATAAAAATGGTGATATTCATCTATCTGTGGATTTTTAAAATTTGAATAAATCTTATTTGAAGGACAATTACCCCTTACCTAATATAGATAACCTATTGCAAAGTATTAGAAGACCAAAAATGTCCAATTTAGATAGTTTCTTAGGGTACAACTAGGTTGTGGTGAAGGAATCCAAGTGACCCAAGACTACATTTACAATGCCTTGGGGAATGTATGTTTATATGAGGATGCTTTTCAGGTTAATGATTGTCGATGCAACATTTTAACTAGCTTTAGACATTGATTTTGCATGGGTAATTAAAAATTTCATTATTATTTATCAGGATGACATCATAGTGTACTCCAACAATAGAAAAGAACATTTGGAGCATCTAGAGAAAGTGTTCATTAAATGCAAGGAGTTCAACATTTTAACTAAATCCTAAGAAGTGTCACTTCATAGTAAAAAAGGATAAATTGTGAGGACATATATTGTTTAAAGATGGTGTCATGATTGACCTCGAGTGAGTGGAAGCAATTGACAAAGTGCTTATCCCATAGTCCAAGAAGGGAGTTCAGTCATTCTTAGGGAAAATCAACTTTGTAAGGTAGTTTGTGTCTAACTTCACAGAGATCACGCTACCTATTATGTTCATGCTAAATTTATATCAAACCATCAAGTGGGAGGAGAATGTCATGTAAAAATTCAATGACATTAAAGGAGCCTTGAAATTTTCCATTATCTTGGCTAGTCCTGATTACACAAAAGCATTTCAAATATTCTCTTTTTCATCACATAACATTGTAGCTATTGTTCTTTTGCAAAAGAATGATGAAGGTCGTGAATAACCCATATCTTTATTTACTAAGGCTATGCAAGGTTCTAAATTGAATTAGTCTATTATATAAAAAATAAGCTTTCACTCTATTGAAGGCTATTATGACATTTAGACCTTACGTTTTGATTTCAAAGATTGTTGCTTACATCCTACATACAATGGTTAAAGACATCTTAACTCAGATTGAGGCATCAAGAAAGACATGTAGGTGGGTCAACAAGTTATAAGAGAACAATATATATATTTGGACCACCAAGTTAGTGAGATTGATGGGTCTACCCATTCTCATAGTTGAGACCAATTTAAAATCTATTGAGGTAAACACTGTTATTTTTAATGTTGATGATTCTTTGAGGTAAATTAGCATCTCTCTATGGTATAAAGACATTGTTTACTACTTGTAAAATCTGAATTGTCACCTGACTTGGATAAGAATTAAAGAAGATCTCTTAATTGTTTTTCCAAAGATATGTCTTAAATGAAAGTGGATTGGCATGGAAGAATTCGGATGAGGTTCTTTTGAGATGCTTGGTAGAGGAACAAACTACTAATTTGATTGAGGACTTTCACAGTGAAGTATATTGGATGTCCAATTTACATCTAAAGTCATAGCTCATAAAAATATGAGAGCTAGTTATTGGTGTCCATCACTATTCAAGGATATTGCTCAGAAATTTAGAAAGTGTGAAAAGTGACATTGCTTTGCTAGAAGGCTGAAAGCTTTTGGTTTCCCTTGCAACTTGTAATGATTGAAGGCCCATTTAGACACTAGGGAATGGACTTAATTAGGGAGATTACTGATTTGTTATGCATTAGACATAGGTAGATATTGTTTGTAATGGATTACTTCCCAAAATGGGTTCAGGTGATCCCTGCAAAGAAGTCTACACACTAGGTGATTATGGAATTTTTGTTGAATTAGATCATTTATAGATTTTTTATGCATGTTAAGGTAATTGATGATAATGCCACGAGCTTCATATCTAAATTATGGGTGGCAGTATTCAAAGATTACAGGATCACCTTGACTTATACTTCCAATTACAACCCTCATGGGAATGGGCAAGTAGAATCTAGTAATAAGAAGTTACTCAAAATCATTAGATGTAATTTGGAAGCAAACAAGAAAAAGTGAGGTGAATCACTGAAGCTTACCTTATGGGCTAATATGATTACACCTAAGACAGTTACAGGTAAAATTCCTTTTGAGCTTGTCTATGGATCTCAAGCTATTTTTCCTATGAATTTATAGTTTCCAACTTATCAATTCATGAAACATCAAGAGGAAGATGATGAAATAAACCACTATGAAATTTGAATGAACCAAATTGTTGAGCTTGATGAAACTAGAAAACAAGCTTATGAGAAACACCTCATGTTTAAGTAAAGACTCAAGAATATTTAAAAGAAAGGTTGCTCCAAGAAATTTTCAGGTAGATGATCTAGTTTTACTTTGGGACAACAGGGATGAGGAGAAAGGCAAGCGTGATAAGTTTAATGCCTTGTGGATTGGCTCGTTTTTTATTAACTGCCAAATTAGGGAACACACATTCTTCTTAAGAGACTTGAATGGTGAGATAATGGAGATCCCAGTTAATGGCAGACATTTGAAACACTTCCTTGACTGAATCAATGATTCTTTACAGCAACGTATAGTGTACAGTTAATTTTTTTATTACCCCTCTATGTTGGTCCTTGTTTGTATAGTTCCTTTCATCATCTTTATATCTTTCTGATCTATTTTTTTAGTATGTCCTTGTTTAGTTGAGTTTCTATGGGTGTTTGCTAATAGGTTGGTAATGTTTTGACTATGTGGCTCAAGGGATTAGTCCCTGGTCTTATTTTTTAGGATTCTTTGCACACCTATAGGGGGTGTGCATACCCAGAAGAGAGCCAGTGTTAGTTCCCAAACATGCACTAAGCATTTGTTCCCTTGTTGAGAAATTAGTCCCTGATTGTTTAACCATTAGCCAATCTACTAATGTATTCACTCAAGTTCTGAAAAACCCCACTCTCATGTTCATGTTGTGTAAACCGTGTGAGATGTTCATTTTAACTAACATTTTATATTTTTATATTTTAAAGAAATTGTGTGTATAATAAAAGTCAAACCTGGAACGGAGAGTTAATGTGAAAAGACGAAGAATAAAGCAAAGCATGGGCCCCTAAGAAGTTAAGCAATAAATTTTTGAAGGGAGAATGTATTTTTTATCAAAGCTTGTTATCTCGAATGAAAGTATTTATTATGGACTGAGCATACTACAGGAATTGAAAGGGGTGAACCATTGCATATGTTGGGAGGGGTGAATGTCATAAGGGAGGTTGGAAAGGAGAGTCTTGAATCTAGCATCGTGTAATCATATGCTCTTTGATAATCCCTGGTTGATCTTTTTGAGCGTGGCAATGCTTTGTTGCTCAAACTCAGGGATATCAAACTCTTTCAAAAAGGCTACCTTCAGGTTGTCATTACCAACCATACTCTGGTGAGGATCAAACTTCCTATACCATTTATGGGTGCAATTAAGCAAGGTTGTCATGAACTGGGTTGCCTTGCACTCGGACTGGGTTATTATTTGAGCGCGCCATTGTAATTCACACTTGAGCACATGCTTTATGGAGTTCTCCACACCCCGATACTCTGGTAAATGTATTGCCATCTCGTAATAAATCGGCGGCTGAGGAGTAGTCAATGCCTGGAGTGCTTGTCCTCCTAGTGCTTGTGCTTGGTCTTCCATGGCCTCCAGCTACTAGGCTAGGCGCTGGTCCCGTGGTTATTGCTTGCAGCGTAGAGGATGATGGCATTGTATTACCGACTAGTGGCAAAGGGCCACTTCCTATGGGCTGTTGCCCAGGATGCAATGAAAAAATAATATTAAGACTTGGATTAGATGTGTTATGAAGCTAAAGGCTAAATTCATTCTTATGAATTATACGATAAGTTTATACAAGAAGCTCTAACACCTTTAGAAAATGGATTCGAATGTATATGATTACGAAAAAAGAGATTTATAGACATACAATTACAGTGGGTCGTGTCGAACATGATGCTAAGAAGATTTCAAGGTATGTCAGGTGTGAGTTGAAAATCGAGTTGAGTTTGAAATTATCAAATTATCAACGCCTAGTGCTCACCGTCGTAGGTTGGTCAGATGGCGAAAACAACGTCGGATTCACGTCGTTATACGTTATGCCATTTAATTGACAACTCAGATTGATATTACCTATTACACTTGTTCGATGCCCATGTTGTAGACAATTATAAAAAGATGAGACAGATAGCTGGTGACTTAAACAGACTGTCAAGACGGTAACATCATGCTTTCTGTTTGCATAATCATGTCCGCTGACTGCCCTGTCTTTTCGTTGTTTCCACAATGGAGGAGACCACTGATAATATTTAGAAATTAAACAAAATGCGTCTTCTTTATATATTGATGCTCCTCTGAACTCTCTTCACAACTGTGTTCTGTACTTACCTGCCACCAGCATAGAGTTTTACGTGAAGCTTTTCATTGCCTTATTTCTGCTGTTTCTTCCTAAGTCACTGTGTAAGAGTCCACCACATTTCTTATAGTGGATGCTGTTTTTCTACGAAGTATGAAGTTTTGATCAATTTATTTCTCTGTTTGTGTGCAGGTGGCAACATAAAACTGTTCAGGGAGTACATAGGCGCCGAGTTCCTCAACGTCAAGTTCTGAGACGTGCCAATCAGAGATGACGTAGAGGTCCATTTTATTCTGTCATTTGAAATCGACTACACTGCATCCGCTAATTCTCCGTCTCCAACAAACGGCAAATTCAACGTCTTCTGGGGAACGGATAATCTGAGCCGCACCGACGTGCTGGCCATCAAGTCGAAGCACAAAAACGTCAAGGTCGCCGTCAGCTTAGGTGGCGATATCATAGGAGAGGATGAAACTCATGTGCAGTTCAAACCGTCGTTTGTTTCTTCCTGGGTTAACAACGCGGTGTTGACTCTGTCTCAGATAATCAAAGAATACCATCTCTACGGTGTCGACATCGACTACGAGCATTTCAATTTCTCCAATACCAACACATTTGCTGACTGTGTTGGTCAATATCTATAATTAAAGCAGAAAAAATTGATATCCATGGCTTCCATTGCTCCATTCGAGGGCGATGGGTCAGTGAAGTCCCATTACCATGCACTGTGGAAGAAATACGGTCACTTCATTGACCACATAAACTTCCAATTCTACTCATACGATAAGGGCTCGGGCGTTGAAGATTTTCTCAAGCACTACGACATTCAATCATCTAATTACAAGGGCGGGAAAATGCTGGCCAGTTTCGCTACAGATAACACTGCAGGTGGCCTCAAACCAGATGACGTATTCTTCGACGCGTGCATAGAGTTGAAGAAAAGAGGGAAACTCGAGGGCATCTTTATCTGGTTTGCCGATGACTCCAAACAAAATGGTTTCATTTATGAGGAATAATCTCAAGCACTGCTGGCCTCTTAGTCTTAACTAAAATCAATGCTGCTTCATCAAGAATTCTATGGAAAAGGGCTCAGGAATTGTAATGTCCGATTTTACTACTTGCTACCTATGCGGCAAGGTCAATTATATTACTGACCACGATTTTATTTTTTCTCCTTTTCCTTTACCAAGCCTTAGAGCATGGGTCGGTATCGGATGCACAAATAATTTACTTTTATTCTTAATTTTAAGGATTAAGAGTAAGTCATTCTACCACATTTGATTGGGTATTTTATTATTTAATGTAATTTTTAAATATTTTTTAAAATTTATATTTTAATAAATATTATGATAATATATTTTATTTTCATGATTATTAATATTTTAAAATATTTATTGTAGTTTTTTTATTGTAAGAATTCATTTCAATTTTGATAGTGAGAATATTTGTCTGATGAGAAACTTTGTCCTTATAATATGAAAAAATAAGTTTTTACATCAAAATCAAATACATTTATCTATATATATTTGATTAATTTTAATTAGATTTAAAAGAGTAATGTCAAACATAATTACTTAAGGTAACGATTGATAGAAAAAGAAAATCTTAAAAGTTGGATCACACCAAAGGACATGATCTTTGGAACATCTTCAATCTTAGTCAAATCTCAAACTCCATAGTTGTCCTTATGATAGAGATGAAGTCCATTTAAGTGTGGAAGGCTGGTAGACTTAGATAGGAGGTCTCATTATATCCTATACTCATAGTGCCATAAACTTTATCATACAAGTATCCAATGTTTGTAGTTGATAAATGATTCTATAGGGTGCCCTAAGGAATGGGGAACACATTTAGGGAAGATAGGGCCATTTTAATTTTCATGAATACAACATTCATGGAATGATATATGTACTTCACCTATTAACCCAAGCATTGTGTTCATTAGTCAAAATGTCCTAAGTCCTTAATGTTGATAATTTAGGGAAATTGTAAGACTACAGGTTTTTTTGTGTGGCATATTAGACAAATATGTGAAATTTCCAAGACAATAATGAAATAATATGAACACCAAGTTTTATAATAAAGGAGCCATAAATTTTTTAAGACATTAAAGGAGGATGTTGAGGAAGAAGTTGAACATCAAGTTTAAGTTTAGTTAAGCAGGTCATCGTTAGGTAAATGAATAGACAAAAGTATTCAATAGGAATTCTGGTAAGTTTTTAAGATGTATAATTTAAGATAAGATAGGAAAATGGCATAAATTTATAGAAAAAATTGAGTTTCATATAATAATTGAGCTAATAGGGTTATAATAAAGAAAAGATTTCAGTTTGAAATGGGTAAAGAAATGCTTGTAGACAAAATTTTTGTTTCAAAACATTTGATATACGTGCATAAGCAAGTGCATGAAAATTTAGAGAAGAGTACAATGCAAAATAAACATCACGTAAACATGACGAAAAAGGAAGTAAAATATTATGTTATAGACATGGTATTAGAAAACTTGGGGAAATAGATGTATCCAAAAGGAATATTTAATAATTTATGTCAAAAAATATTGGAGCATGTAGAGTATTTTAAAAATTTGTGAAGAATGCATATGAGATTGAGTTAGCATAAGGAATTGAAATTTCACATATTTTTAATCTGGTGTATTTGTATCTTTATCATTAAAGGAATAATAGTGAAAGTACATATTCATATTAAAATTATGATTTTGAGTTAAGAAATATTAGAGAGTACACATGCCATAAAATAAGCAAGAGGAGGTGGAATAAGTGATGGATATAAGATTCATTAAGAAGGCATGCAATATAGAGTATAAATAATATTTGGTCTAGTGGAAGGGGAAATAAATTGAAGATACAATATGGATAATCACATCAAAATCTAGAAATCATATAATATTATCAACACAACTCACATGGGAATGATCTAATGTTTATTTAGTTACTCCTAATATATGTTGCAGGAGGATTTGGGTTCACATGAAATCCTACATCAACAAAAAATATTTTAGACTGGGGAAGTTAGCTAAGTCTAGTTTTGAGGAAGTTTTTTATTGGGTATAAGTCTTTGTTTGTATGTTTTGTGTAGGTTTGTTGATGCACATAATTGTTTTCTTATTTTGAATAATCTTTCAATGCTTTGCATAAGATTGTTATTATGTATTTTGATCAAGTCTAATAGTTTTGATATATTATAGAATTAAATTTATTTATGTCTTTTCATATATTCTTCTAGGCTTATTGAATGACTTAATTGTGTGTATTTTATTGTATTTATAAATGCACTTTATTCTAGTCTTTTGAGGTGTCACCTGTCTTGTCCACAGATTAAATTTGGAGTTACTTTCGCAAGTGACCATCCCTCCACACATGTAACACACATATTCATCACTTGTAAGAGGATTAGGACACTCGTGAGAGATTTGAAGCTTGCTCATGTAACTCCTTTTCTCTCCTATCTCTATGTAAAGAGCTCTCCTCTTCCATTCTTCTTAACTAAAACATAATCATTTTGATCTTGTCTTACTCTTCCATTATTGATGCTTTCTTGGATAAAGGCCATTATTCTCCTGTACTTCTAGCTTCTTATTTCTATGCACTTCAAGTGATTAATTTTTTTAAGACTTCTAATACTAGTGTGGGGTTTTTATCTATTCGATGGTTTCCCCACTTTTAAAATTTCATGTGTCTCCTTGTATTTTGATCTTTGAGAGGTATATTTTATCTTTATTTTATTCTTTTTTTTTTACATTTTCAATGTTATTGAATAATGATTATGGAATATTCCTTCCTATTATTAGAGCCATCATTCTATTTTTAATATCAATTTTTGAGTGTGCAAATTTGTGGAGAAATTAGGAATTTTTTTCCTCACCATCTTTACTTGAGATTTTTTAAACCTCTAATCCAAGGTGTTGTAGGTTTATTCTAAGGATAATCTCCTCTTTATTCATATATTTTTTGTGAGATTATCCAAGTTGGTATTCTAAAGTTTTTTTTCATTTTCATAATGTTCTATCATTAAATTTTAAAACAAAAAAAAACTTTTCACATATCCATATTCACGATTTTTATTCTTAGCAGTTATGTTATGTTTTTTATTCAAGAATTTTATCTTTTTTTGTTAGGTGTTTTATATTTCTTATCCCCATCCTCAATATTTTTTCATAATTATTTTTCTAGTCTATGCATTTCTATCCTCAAGATGTCATCACTAGGAAGACTGTAGACAGTTAGTCATAAAATAGTCTATGGATTTCTATCCTAAATATGTATTCTTCCTACTGATTCATTGAATATTTTTAGGATACCATTAGTATCTTAATTTAATATCCCTCAATGAACATGTTGTCATAAAATAAACCTCATATTTGTGAAAAATCTTACTACACAATACCATACATTTACCAATGGATCTAGAATGTGTGGTATTGTTATAAAAACTTTGTAATATTTGAGTTACTTTTATTGATTCTTGACAAGATTCTAAAGTGAAATCCATCTCTAAAATTATCTCAAGTTATCATAATACTTGTGTAGCGAAAATACTTCTCCTCAAAACACTTTCAACATATCAACTCTTTTATGAAAAATAAGTATACTATGATGTGACTAAAAATGAATGTTTATTACTCCAAAATATTATACACATATTTACTCCAAAAAGATTAAAAACCTACTCATTATTCCTATCGATCTCCTTGGTAGCTCCATAAGGCACATCATTTTTCACTTGGTACACGTAGGGGAGATAAAGTTAGAAGCTAATCTCTTGAGAATAACTGGGGGTTATTATGGACTTCCAAATTTTGGCATTAATTTCATGCTCAAGACCCTTTACTCTATGAAAAATCATTAAGAGTGTAAGGGGATCACAATGATTTATTCATCCATGAAAGACTTAGGTTTACCACTATTTTTTTAATATCAAAACTTGATGGAAGAAAGTTGTCATTTTTGGGTGACCTCATGGTTTAAGGATACCTATATGGTGTCACAATCATCAAGTAGATAGTTGGAGAAGATGCACAAAAGGGGCAAATTGGTTATGTAATTCCTTGCTTTCATGTTGCATTCAAGACTTCAAGCACATTTTAGTTTTATTTTGAGTGTTTTAATCATAAAAAGGTTTTAAAACTACCTTCATAAACCGTATCAAATCTCTTACTTATGTTTATATCTTCCCTTAGTTGTAATGTGCTTTCAATGTTGATCTCCTTGATCCAAATCATGGTAGCATACACCTTTAGGAGATTTCAATCATTCAAATAGGTGTTTCAGGTGTGAGGAGGTAGTTTTAAATCTAAAAACTAACTTTGATAGGTTCCTCTAAATGAAAATGAGTTCCTAAAATCATTAAGAATACTTATATCATGTTCAAGTCATCTAGATCCAACAAAAAGACACTTTAGAGGTCATGGTCATTCATAGGCCTAAGTAGTCACTTACATGTCTTATTATTAAATAGGTCTCTAATAGGAAAAATAAATGTAAAAAATTATTTATAAGGTGGTATATGAAAATTCAGGATGCCTAAGAAAAGATTGAAGGCGTAAATTTTCTCAAAAGTGAAATCAACAAAGGTGTTGTCCACCCATAGGTTTACAGACATGTAGGTGGATATTTGTGACTTAAATACTAATATGAGGACATAAAATCCTTTGAATATCTAATTAAAATGTGTATACATCTCCCTAATCCATAAACACCCTAAAAAATTATTAGGAGGATCTTAAAACTATACATAGATATTTAACCCAAGCATGATTGATATATAACGATTACATTTCTTATAGGATATAAAGAGAGATGACTCCTATGTGAAAGTTGTAGCGATGTCATAAGTTAATCATAGAGAATGTTAATGTCCTCATTGTATGGTCATGACATATGGAGGATTATCATGTTCTTCACCTTCTCACACCAAGAACCTATTCTTAGTCTTAGTGAGGCATTCTCCTAATTGAGCACTCATAGGTCTGTATAGGTAGATGGAGGAAGAGAGGATCTATGACTACTAGGGTAAGAAACTAAGAAGTATTAGATATATATAGGAACCACTAATATCATGAATAAAAATTTAATATTGAGAGAGTAAAGGTCATGAGGATTAGACCACTCAAAATGGTAAGCTCATTGAAGACTCCTAGTAGGCATACACGAGACTATGGGTGTAAAACAAAGAAAAAAATCATTGTGTGGTGATATTGGAGCTACAAAGGTTTTCAAAGGATAATTATAATCATGAGACAATTTATAAATTTTTTTAAGAAACACTAAATTTCTAATTAAGAAAGAATTCACTTCATTCTTATAGCAAAGAGCCAAGACTGCCACTACATGAAGGGTTTTGAGAGACCGAAGAAAATGTGTTAGCCCATACATGAAATATGAAATGAAGGAGAGTAAAAGGATTATTATTTTGGTTACCAAAGGCTCATAGTATTTACATTAAATGGTTAGGTGATTGAAGGCAATGAGAAGCCTAAAAAGCTAATTAGGCCTAGTAGGCCTAAATGAACAAACATAAATCAATGTACAAGAGTGTGAAGAGAGACTGTAATATTAGGAGATTTTAAGGAATGAAAGTATTAGGAGGATAAATGGACAAATGTCAATATTATTCCATGAGAATTTGATCCACTGAGAAAGGACTAAAATTTAAGAATAAGCCTATTAGGGATAAAAGCATACCACTCTGTGCAAACCATCATACAAGGCTCAAGGCATTTTTCGTCATTTAAGAGGTCATTATTTCCAAAAAGATCACTTGAACATATTTTTTAATGTGCCTCAAATCTTATATGAGTGTCTTAACTCAAAACAGACATTCATACTCCTTTTTTCATAAATTCCTCTCCCTTGTGCTCAATAATGTAGGCCTAACTACCCAAGAATCATTTTCTCCATGTGCTAACATCCATGAGAAGAATTAAAGCTTTGAGTTAGTTGTATTTATGATAGACCAACTCCTAAAGTCAATCCCATGCTCCAAATGCATTCCAAGTTATTGCAATACTTGTACAGTGAAATTACATCTCCTTCAAACACTTTTAACATATCAACTCTTCTATAGAAAATAAATAGACTATATGAAAAACTCTAAATAAATGATTTGCTCCTCTAGAATATAATACATAAAACTATATTTTTTTCAAAAATCGATACACTT
This sequence comes from Torreya grandis, assembly GCA_037957365.1. Lineage (NCBI taxonomy): Eukaryota > Viridiplantae > Streptophyta > Pinopsida > Cupressales > Taxaceae > Torreya > Torreya grandis. The sequence goes on along the minus strand of JARHVA010002064.1, from coordinate 1,833,756 downwards.
TAAGGTTTTTCAATGACCTAACAAACCATCTTGACAAAAGCTTTATAAGTTTATTCAATCTGATATAATAATTGTGTGCATCATCAAACTTACACAAAACTTAAAAACAATTATTTATATGCAATCAAAATTTTTAATAAAGACTTAGCTAAATTTCCTAATTTAGCATATTTTTGATTGATCTAAGATTACATTTGAATCTATATCCTCCTACACTAGTTAGGACATTGAGGTCCTAACACAAAGTTACGAAATATGATTTAAGTAGTTATAAATTGAGTATTATAAGTAAAATTAAGTAGTATAACATAACAATTACAAATGTACACTTTTTAATTATGCAAAGCATATTATATAGACCATAACAGAAAGGTTTGATCTTCATATTCTTTTCGCATGCCCAATCAACCAAATTAGAATTGAAATTAAATCAGACAAAATTTAATCACGTAATACCCATAAAACTCATGTTTAGTTCACTACAAGATAAAAAAATCGCTATTTACACATGCTCTCTAACTTACATCTTCTAGAAAGCTACTTCACATTTTTTGAAACCTATTAAATGAGATGCTTATATAAAAATGCACATTTCAGATGCAGAAGAAATTCAGTAATAGATATTTTTAACTCTTAAGTCAACAACCTAATTTTCAAAAATGCCAACATGGTGCATAAAAGAAAACAAAATTCCTTACTAATACCCTTTTTCATTTCCAACACATTGCAAACAAAAAGCACAATTATAAATATGCTAATTAATGCTACAAGTTCGTGTGAATCATGCTTTTTCAATTCCCGTTGATGCAGACTTTATGATGATTTTGTAGTCTTTTCTAAATAGATTCAACGAGCTTATTACATATGGACCTCAATCTCTCTTACAAAAGTTCTCATTAGATACATTGTTGTAGAAAATGTCTTAGGTATTTATATCTTTTTTACTTGGAAAAGAATATCAAGTGGTGAGAAACTGTTATATATATTAACTCTTATATATCTCATTTCTAACATTTGTTTATTTTTTAATATATATGTGTGTGGATATAGAAATAAAGCAGTACAATATATATAGCTATTGACTTAAACAGATTGTAAAGACGGTAACATCATGCTTTCTGTTTGTGTCCGCTGACTGCCCTATTTTTTTTTTTCTTACTCACCTGCCATCGTGGGGTTTTACCCGAAGCTTTTCAATCTTATGTTTATGTCTTTTGTTACTGAGTCACTGTGTAAGAGTCCACCACATTTCATATAATGGATGCTATTTTTATACCAACTATGAAGATTTGATCAATTTATTTCTCTATTTGTGTGGGGGGCAACTTCAAACTGTTTATGGAGTACCAGGTGATCAACTTACTTCATTTATTAGGAGTAATCCCAAGAACTGTTGACCTGCTAGACTTAAATAAAATCAATGCTGCTATGGATGCTTCATCAATAATTATATATAAAAGGATTAGGAATTGTAAAGTCCGCACCCATGAGATTAATAAATTAGTCCTATGCCAATTACTCGCAACTTATGCGGCAAGGTCAATTATATCTCAATGTAGAAGAATAATATTTATAGAATAATAAAATTTCTATTCAATGAAGAAGAATAAGGTAAGTTACATGGGTGTGCAATGCTTAACAAAACTAACAAAGTGAATTCCTATAATTAAAAATGCAAAACACACCTTTTAACTAATTTTTTTAAGACTAACATAAACAAATACAAAGGATAAAATTCAAATTTAGATAATAATAATATGCTAACATTAGCATCTATGATCTCGAGTGTTGTTGATTAATCTCCTTACGGTAAAAAATAAATCATATTATATACATATCATTAGTCATTTTAATTTGTAAAAATATATTAAACCAGTGTGTTTACAATGTCTTGTGCTTTGGATGTCTTTTTCCAAGATGTTATTTTTTTAAATGGATGTCATATATTTCATAATGATGTAAAATATAGTGATTATTATGATATAATAGTTATGATAACATCGATATTTTTTTTTGGCAAAAATAAGTTTTACTCTAGTAGACCCAAATGAATATACAAATGGCATCGATGTGTCTTTTGTTGGTTTCATTTATAAAATCCATCATGATTATGTAAAGTAAAATACATATAGGAGATAAATTATTAATAAATAAAAAGTGTTATCCTCACATAAAGTAAGCTTGATAAATATAGATTTTGACTTTGATGTGCAAAAAAGTATTTCTTCTCAACCCATTCATATTTGCATACGGTATGAGAAAACAATGACACAAACTATATAAGATAATTTAAATTTGGATTCATGTTGTTATGCACAAACCAATTTTTATTCTTTGAATTCCAATGATGGTGATGATGCAAATTCCAAAGCTCATGAGATGATTATTGGAGTGAATTTTTTTTTAAAAAAAATTATGATGCTTAATTAAAAATAAATAAAAATAGGGATGATAATAATAAAAGTATAAGGATATATGATGAGAATAATTTATCTTAAATATCAATAACTATTAATATATCAAAGACATTTCTTATCAAAATTTACATTCTCATGAACTAATTTTGTGAACTCTTTAAAATTCCATTGTCTTTATTGTATTTAATTATATTTCTTCTCAAAATTATATATTTAGAATTATTAATATGTTTCTATTCATATCCCTTCTTCTCCACATGTTTCTTTGAACATCCCAACATGTTTTCATTACTTATAATTTTTTTTAGAATTTTTCAATATATTTATGGTTATTTTGACATATCTGAAAATCTACTATGTGAAAATGTTATTCCTTTGTTTCAAAAATTATTTATTATTTTCATCCAACTATTTTAAAAAATTTATACCCTTATTTTATATAAAATTTTCCATTCTAACTTAATCTAATTCTAGGTTTACTTATACTCTCATAATCAAAATACTTATCTAATTGGGTGATCCATTCAATGAGCTCTTTAGACTTCAAGCTTCCATAATAATATATAGGGTCCAACAATAGTTTACTAGTCATTCTCACAAAAACTCAGAAGAACTAATATTCAATTTCATCAACCTCTTCCTTTGAGACCTCATTGTCAAGAGCTTATTATATGAATTAAACATTGATTTCATCTTCCATTACCATAACACCTCAAAATTACTTTATTTCCATATTCTCAAATTGGTTTTACAATATTTATAATTAATATTACAAGATCTACAAGTCTTGGCACCCTAAATACTCCTAGAATTCTTTCATTCAATCCACCTCTTTTTTCCATTTCCTTAGAGATCACACAAACATGAAAAAAAATTATTATTTTTTCTACATGATTTACCCTAACATATCTCTAGAATATTTTCACAACTACTTTCTACCCTCCTCATAAATGAGAAAAATTGACACTAAATTGGAAGGACTAAAACCTTTCTCTAATACTAAATTTTACATAGTTGTGGTTAGGGAAATCAATTTAGAGATTCTTTAGACAATGCAAACATCAAATTTACATAGTAAGATATACGATACAATAGAATCCAACAACAATAACTTAGATATTTATTTGATTTCAATGATTAGAAATACAACTTGAACACACAATGGAAACACCATTATAATATTGAATGGTATGTGATCCAAGATCATATCCTAATACACGTGATTTTTAAATTTTGATATATTCAAGATAATTAGAGTATTCAATATGATCTGTAATCATTTAATTCAAAATTTCCCATCCCTTAAGATAAGTGTATAGAAATTATTATAAAGATACATGACCCACTTACTTACATTATGTTATTTAAAAACACATGAATAACAATAAATACTTAACATAGTCCTGATGATAATGAATTATTATAAAGCAATTTACATAGTAACATAAGTCATTTCACTATAACACATCAAAAGTAATGATTTATCCCCTTTTTGTTATTCTAATACAACTTAACCAAAAAGAGACAATTAGATATATTATAGTCTAATATTTTTCCTATTTTTAGATCACCAAGACCATTAAATGTATCCATATGAGATTTCATTCAATTTTTAGGTACAAGATCCTTCAGTGAACATGTTGTCTTACAATAATCCTCAATATTGTCAAGAATTTTACCACATAATACTAAAATTTTACAAAATGGCTTTAGCATGTGTGGTAATGTTAAACAAAATTTCAAATCTTTGAATTGGTTGTATCAATGTTATACAAACTCATAAGGTTAATCCCATACTTCAAATATATTTTAAATTAACGTAATACTTGTGCAATGAAAATCCATATCTCCTTCAAACACTTTTAACACATGAAATCTTTTACGAAAAATAAATAGACTCTACAAAAAAATCTAAGTGAATGATTTGTTGCTCTAGAAGATAATACAAATCTCTAAATTTTCTTCACAAATTGACACACTATTATGCTTGATCAAATGAAATAACAAACCCTGCTGATAAATGCTTTATAAGTTTATTCAAACTAATAAAATAATTATGTGCATCATCAAACTTAAGAAAAACTTATATACATATATTTATATGCAATCAAAAAATTTCACAAAAATAGACTTAGTTAAACTTTCCAATCTAACATATTTTTGGTTGATCTAGGATTACATGTGAACCTAGATTCTCCTACACTAGTTAGAACATTGAAGTCCCAACACAAAAATAAGAAATATGAATTAAAGAATTACATATTGAGCATTCTAATTAAAATTAAATACTATAATATATCAATTACAAATGTATGTTCTTCAACTGTATAAAATATATTGTATAGACTATAACACAAAAGCTTGATCTTAATTTTTTTCTCTCATGCTCAATGAATAAAATCAAATTTGAAATTAGACCAAACAAAACTTAATCACATATACCCATAAAACTCATGTTTATTTCATTACAAAATAAAACTATCACCATCTACATGTACTCTGTAACTTATAACTTCTAACAAATGACTACACATTTTTTGAAATTTTTTAATTGAGGTGCTTATGTTAAAATACACATTTCAGCTGAAGAAAAAATTCAATTACAGATATTTTGTAGTTTCAATGTCTACATGGTGCATAAAATTAAAAAGCACCTTTGCTAGACTCCTTTTTCATTTCCAACACATTGCAAACAAAAAACACAATTATAAGTATTGTAAGTAATGGTACAATTTCGTGTGAATCATGCTTTTTGCATTCCCATTGATGCATAATTTATGATGATTTTGGTGGTTTTTCTTAAATAGATTCAACGAGCTTATTACACATGGACCTCAACCTCTAAAAGAACTCATTAGATACGTTGTTTTAGAAAATTTATAGGTATTTAATCTTTTCAACTACGAAAAGAACATCGATAGCCTTATATACATATAATACTCTTGTTCTCATGTTTTTATTTATGCGAAACTATTATATATATTAACTCTTATATATCTCATTTCAAACATTATTTTTATATTTATATTAATATATATATATATATATATATATATATATGGGGATAGAGATAAAAAGTGCTTATCTCTCTCTCTAGCTATTGACTTAAACAGATTGTCAAGACGGTAACATCATGCTTTTTTTTTTTTTTTTTCCACATTAGAGGAGAACACTTTGATAATATTTAGAATTAAACAAAATGCGTGTTTTTTATTTAATGATGATCCTCTGAACTATCTTCTGTACTCACCTGCCATTGTGGGGTTTTACGCGAAGCTTTTAACTGTTATGTTTCTGTCTTTTCTTACTGGGTCACTGTGTAAGGGTCCACCACATTTCATATAATGTATGCTATTTTTATACCAAGTATGAAGATTTGATCGATTTATTTCTCTATTTGTGTGTAGGGGGAAACTTCAAACTGTTTATGGAGTAGAAGGTGATCAATTTACTTCATTTATTAGGAGTAACGCCAAGCACTGTTGGCCTGCTAGTCTTAAATAAAATCAATAATGCTATCGATGCTTCATCAATAATTATATAGAAAAGGGATTAGGAATTGTAAAGTCTGCACCCATGAGATTAATAAATTAGTCCTATGCCAATGACTCGAAACTTATGCGGCAAGTTTAATTATATCAGTGACCACGTTTTTATTTTATTTTTTACTTTACTAAACTTTCACCATTTGTAAATAATTTACTTTTATCATTATTTTAAAGACTAAGAGTAATTCATTCTAACAAATTCATTTGATATTTTTATTTAATATAATTTCTTTATATTTCTCAAAATTTATATTTTAATAAATAATATGAAAATACAATTTACATTTATCTAAATTAATTTGTTATTAGTACTTCAAAATGTTTATCATGATATTTTCACCATAGGAATTCACTTCAATGTTGATAGTAAGAATACTTGTAAGCTAAGAAGCATTTCCCTTATTGTATGGAAAAATAAGTTCCTGGTTGCTGAATTTTAGGCATGCATATAATGTCGATGGAACCACATATATTTCACGAGTCTAAAGTCATCTTAAAAATATGTTATAATTTAAATCATTTGACATAACTTGACATAAAATAGGTAATATATAACATCCGATAATAATATTCAATATTATTTACCCCAATAATTAGTGTTAAATGTTATCGAATCCCTTTATGCTCATACTTGAATATTCCATGTCTTTAGCCCCAATGCCATGTAAAGAAAGAAAAAATATATTAAAATTTTTCATCCGTGAATCATTATCCATGATTACTCTCTTAATGATTTTATTACTTGCACATACATGTATGTATAGTGGTAGACAGCAATTTATAAGATATTAGGTGGTAAATCTTATTGTTCAAAGGATATATTATGTTCGGTCAATTTGATGGAGTTTATCATATGGTGGCTCCACATTATTATTAGTGTAGTTTTTTTACTTTATTTTATGATTTTTATTACACTCATATGTAGCTTCCTTAGGTATAATATTGAGGTTTTTAAGTGTAATAATTAGGTTATTAAATTACATATGCATATATTTTATTTGGAGTTAAATTAGTTATTGTAGATTTATTTGATATCTATTAATCAATATTGACATCTTATACATGGTGCTCACTATTCATTTAGTAATTATTTTATGTTCGCAATGTTAAATGTAAGTAGATTTATGCCTATCCTTTACCTTTTTATGTACCTCTTCTCAATCTAGTTTCATCGATTATAATAAAAAGCTATTATTTTTCTCCTATTCAATTCCTCTTTTTATACAAGACTTCACTTTTTGCATGTTAAGAGTCTAGTGTGTTTGAATCTCACCAGTTCTTGATCATTGTCCATTTTGTTAGATCACGGTTCATTATCCCATTGTATTAGATTATATTCTAGTAAAATAAATGCCTTGTTTTGTTTAATGTATTTTGGAATCTTGAGTAATTGATTTTAGTTTCTATAAACCTTTAATTTTCAATTATTTTCTTCCCCAACATCCTTGGATGTTTAGGATAATTATAGAAGAATGATGGATATGATATTTGCAAAAGTGTATTTTCAGTTAATCTAACTTAATCCATTAAGTGTGGAATGCCCTAAAACCTTAGGATCACCTTTTAATTTGTTAAAAACATAGTTTATTTTTATAAAAAACATTTCTAACTATTTTCTGTTCTCTTGGGTTATATTTCATACCATTTATTGTATAAATTTAGAGGACTAGAGGTTTTATGTAATAGATCTTATTTATACGTTTTGTAAGGTTTTTTTAAGAATTATTGGGCTTGTTACTATTTTTTAGTTGTAGATACCAGTTTGTATATATCTAGATATCTGTATGACCTCATTTTATATGCAACAACATAATGTGTGTTTCTACACTATGGACTGCAGGAGGGGTTTTACACTCTATATAAATGGCCTTCATTTGTATCTATTTCATTATGTGTCTTAAATGACGGTTGATACTATGTTATGTTGTGTTGTCTATGACATCTATTGATCATCTTATTGTTGTGTGAAATGCGTGATAGTTGACACTGAACAATATTACATAGTTTGATTATATTCATTGCCTATAAATTTATGTAGAGTTGAAACTACATATATGTGCATTTTATATTGATGATCTATACTTCCTTTACATTGTATATATCATCTTTCAATGAGGCTTGTTTGTAACCACTGAATTTATGTGAACTGATCATGTACTAGTGTTGTTTCTAATTTTTTTGCCTATATTGGTTACATATTATGGATATTGCACATTTTTGAATGGGATATAATGTAAATTCATGGATTTTTATATAAACACATATGGTTTTTTTCCCATCCACATATAGGATTCACCACATAATGCATCATCAATTTCAAATTGCACATGGTCAAGTGAAGCCAACCACAGTTAATTCTACAAAGGTTAAATCTATAGAATACCTGTAAAATATACACATGGTCATGACATCATCCTTGGCATAAGCCCTATAATAGAGGATATGTTATTAGGTTGTTTTATTTTCATTGAAAATAGATTTCAAAATTTCATAAAATTGCATATACATCTATATTCTATTAATTCATAAACAAGAGAGTGTTGTTGAAAAAATAGGTGAGAGTTGAAGTTTCAAGATTTGACTCAATGAAACATTTGTACCAAAAATGGATCTCAAAATCATGGATTTGACACCATGTCTAGATTATTTGATTTACTAATGAATTATTTTCATAGGAGTGTAGTTATGTATATCTAAGGGGTTGATGTGTGAAAATGTGATCAAGGAAAAATAAAATGGAGGATTGATGGGAAATTTTAGTGGTGACATGATAATGGCATTGTTGGTTAAG
>JARHVA010002064.1:1802500-1820000 GCA_037957365.1 Torreya grandis | reverse complement strand
AAAATTAGGGTTGATAACATTAATACTATTAGGAAATATGACAAAAATAATTGATTTGAGATATGAACATATAATTAACACATTAAAAGACTTTTATTTCAATAATTTAAATTCTCTTGAAGTAAGCTTTTGAGCTCCTAGAAATATCATTATCTTTATCATTTCAAATTTTATTCATTTTAAAAATTAAATGATTTATAATTTTAATAATATGTTTATATTTATCTCCCTTATTCTCAACATGCAATTTGTCCAACATCTCAACACTTTTCCATTTATTCTAAACTTTTTCCAATTTCCAATATGTTCATGTTTACTCTAATGTGTCTCAAAATTCTCTAAGTGAAAATGTTATTCTTATGTTTCAAAAATAACTTACTTATTATGTTTTTATAACTACTTGAAATGTTATCATCCATTATCTTATGTAAAAATTTTATATTCAAATATATTCTTATTCTACTTATACTTATACTCTCATAATCTCATACTTCTCCAATGCAGTGATCCATTCAGTGAGCTCTTCAATCTTTAAACATCAAAAAAAAAAATTAGGGTCCAATAATAATTTCCTAGTCAATCTCACAATAACCCACAAGAATGGATAGAAGTTCATCAGCCTCTTCCTCTATGAGTTGGTTTTCAAGATCTTCCTCTATGACCTCAACATATCTTTCATCATTCGTTACCACAACACCTCATTGTTGTACTATCTCCATAGCCTCAGATTAAAATTGTACATCTCTGATCAATCTTTCATGATCTGTAAATATTGGCATTCCAGTTGCTCTCATCCTTCTTACATTCAAACCACCTATTTGTGTCATTTATTTATAAATCAAACTTATTTGAATAACATTGATTCAATTTTCTTCATCATTAACCCAAAAATATCACTAGAAGATGTGTGTAACTACTTTTGACCCACACTCTTAAATGTTGAAATCACCATTAACTTACAAGGACTAAAACATTACTCTAATAGTACCAATTTATGAATTCTTTGTTAGCGATATCAATTAAGAGATGATTTATAGCACACAACCTTAAAATTTACACATTTTGATACACAACACAATAAAATCTAACCACAATAACTTAGATATTTATTTCTTTCAATGATTGGAAAAAACATTCTCATAGATGAAAACACCATTGTAATTTGAATGAGATAGGTTTCAACATCAAATCATAATATATTTGTTTTTCAACTCTCGATCTTTACAATTTTAACTATCCTCAAAATATTCACTATGATCTATGATCATTTAATCCAAACTTTCCATGCCTGAACATGAGTGTAGGAAAATTATTATAAAGGTGCAACACCCACCTACTTACATCAAGTGCTTTAACAACAAACTAATAAAAATATATTATTAACATATTCATGTTGATAATACATTGTAATAGACCATTTTACATTAAAAAAATCATTTCACTTTTCATGATCTTTGGGTAGTAGCAAATTCTATTTAGGATCTTTTGATTAATTGAACAAAAGAGGGAGGGCATCAAGTCAAAATTCTTTGGTGTATGGCCCCATCTCTGATCATTTATAGCTTATCAAAAGAAATAATCAATGTAGTATTTAATAATTGATCCCTCTATGAAGAAACCCTTAGTCTTAAAATCCTTGAAGAGGTATTTAAGACTAAATATCCACTTACTATAGATAAAGTCATAGTAAAAGATCGTCATATTATTTTAAAATTAAATTTACTGAAAAATAAACTAAACCTCTATCCTCAAATTGAAAAAAAAGGCTAATCGCTTCTTGGAAACCATTAAGCGAAAATAATATAGGGCTAATTTTCAATGAGGCATCTAAAAGTAACACTAGTATTTCTGGAGGTGAAGGTATCTTTAGAGATAAGATTTTATTCTTTGCATATTAGTGTTGATTTCCACAATTTTGTGAGTGTGGGTTAAATGTATCTGTAAGCAAATTTTAGAAAGATGTACATGTAGAAGGTGTAGAGAGGAGAAATTAAGATCTTCAAAGGAGTTTGAGTTTTGAAGGAAATGGTATAGAGGGGTGATTTAAAAGCAATAAGGTCACAAGTGAATGGAGTTCTAGGACATGTAGATTTGGTGGGATTGATGAGAGATGTACAAAACCGAAGAGAGCTCTAGAGACATTACAACACTGAGGTTTTATTTTAATGTATGATGAAAGTAACATTGAAGTTGTATAATAAATGCCTAATGTTTAGGTTGCAAAAGAAAACCTTAATGAACCTACAATTACATTCTTATGATTTGATCTTCCAATGACTATCAAACCAATGTTAGACCCTGAAATTTATTTTATAAGTTTGAATCTTAAAGAGTTTATTAAGTGTATCAGTGAGTTGGAAAATAATTTCTAGAGTATAAGAGTATATAAGGTCCCATGTAAATTAATTTTGACGACGTAAATATGAAAGGTCATGCTGAGAGCATGCTCATGCTAAAAGATTGTGCAAATGAAAAATTAATATTAAAACTTAGATTAGATGTGTTATGAAGTTAAAAACTATATTCATTCTTAGGGATTATAAGATGAGTTTATACAAACCACTCTTAACACCTTTAAAAAATTGACTCGAATGTATATGATTACCAAAAAAAAAGAGTTTTATAGACATACAATTACAGTGTGTCGTGTTGAATATGATGCTAAGAAGATTTCAAGGTATGTCACGTGTGAATTGAAAATCAAAACGAGTTTGATATTATCAAATTATCAACGCCGAGTACTCACCATCGTAGGTTGGTAAGATGGCGAAAACAACGTGGGATTCACGCCGTTATAAGTTACGCCATTTAACTGACAATTCAGATTGATATTATATATTACACTTGTTCGATGCCCATGGTGTAGACCATTATAAAAAGATGAGACAGATAGCTGGTGACTTAAACAGACTGTCAAGACGGTAACATCATGCTTTCTGTTTGCGTAGTCATGTCTGCTGACTGCCCTGTCTTTTCGTTGCTTCCACATTGGAGGAGAACACTATGATAATATTTAGAAGTTAAACATGTGTCTTCTTTATATAATGATGCTCCTCTGAACTCTCTTCACAACTGTCTTCTGTACTCACCTGCCACCACCATGGGGTTTTACGCGAAGCTTTTCATTGTTATATTTCTGCTGTTTCTTCCTAAGTCACTGTGTAAGAGTCCTCCACATTTCTTATAGTGGGTGCTGTTTTTCTACGAAGTATGAAGATTTCATCAATTTATTTCTCTGTTTGTGTGCAGGTGGCAACATCAAACTGTTCAGGGAGTACATAGGCGCCGAGTTCCTCAACGTCAAGTTCTCAGACGTGCCAATCCGAGATGACGTAGAGGTCCATTTTATTCTGTCATTTGCCATCGACTACGCCGCTTCCACTAATTCTCCATGTCCAACAAACGGCAATTTCAACGTCTTCTGGGACACGGATAATCTGAGCTCCGCGGGACGTGCTGGCCATCAAGTCGAAGCATAAGAACGTCAAGGGTCGCCGTCAGCTTACGCGGCGATATCGTAGGACAGGATGAAACTCGTGTAGTTCAAACCGTCGTCTGTTTCTACCTGGGTTAACAACGCGGTGTTGACTCTGTCTCAGATAATCAAAGAATACCATCTCGACGGTATCGACATCGACTACGAGCATTTCGACTTCTACAATCCCAACACATTTGCTGATTGCGTTGGTCAATTAATCATACAATTAAAGCAGAAAAAGTAGATATCCATGGCTTCCATTGCTCCATTCGAGGGCGATGGCTCAGTGAAGTCCCATTACCAGGCACTGTGGAAGAAATACGGTCACTTCATTGACCACGTACACTTCCAATTCTCATCATACGATAAGGGCACAGGCGTTAAAGATTTTCTCAAGCACTACGACATTCAATCATCTAGTTACAAGGGCGGGAAAATGCTGGCCAGTTTCGCTACAGATAACTCTCCGGGTGGCCTCAAACCAGATGACGGATTCCTTGACGCGTGGATAGAGTTGAAGTAAAGAGGGAAACTCGAGGGTATCTTTATTTGGTCGGCTGATGACTCCAAACAGAATGGTTTCATTTATGAGGAACAATCTCAAGCACTGCTTGCCTTCTAGACTTAACTAAAATAAAGGCTGCTTCATCAATAACTCTATAAAAAAGGGCTCAGGAATTGTAAAGTCCGATTTTATTACTTGCTACTTATGCGGCAAGGTCAATTATATTACTGACCACGATTTTTTTTTTCTCCTTTTCCTTTTATCTTAATTTTATGGATTAAGAGTAAGTCATTCTACCACATTTGGTTTGGTATTTTATTATTTAGTGTAATTTTTTTATATTTTTTGAAATTTATATTTTAATAGAAAGTATGATAATATATTTTATTTTCATATGTATCAATTGATTATTAATATTTTAAAATATTTATTGTATTTTTCTTATTGTAAGAATGCACTTCAATTTTGATAGTGAGAATATTTGTGTGATAAAAAGCTTTGCTCTTATATTATAAAAAAATAAGTTTTACATTAAAATTAAATATATTTATTTATATATATTTAATTAATTTTAATTAAATTTTTTTTAAAAAATCAAACATAATTAATTAATATAATACTAGCCATAATGTGTAAAATGAAGACTCAGAGAAAAAGCCTTTATTTTATATACTAAAATATAAGTTATAAAGTCTGCAATAAAAAAAATTATTGTATCGAAAAACCAAAAATTGTTTGAATGCACAATATTTATTGAATAATGAAATTTCTATTCAGCAAAGAAGAATAGGGAAATTACATGGGTGTGCAATGTTCAACAAAGTTGAGAAAGTGAATTCCCGTAATAAGAGATGAAAAACACACTTCCTAACTAATTTTTTTTAGACTAACATAAACAAATTATACAAAGGATAAAATTCAAAGTTAGATAATAAAAACATGCTAACATCAGCCCATACAATCTCTAGTGTTCTTAATTAATTTCCTTAAGGCAAAACAAAAATCGCATTATACACACATCAATAGTCATTTTAATTTGTGAAAATATATAAAACCCTAGTGTGTTGGCAATGTCTAACTCTTTTAATGTGTTTTTACAATATGCTAATTTTTTTTATGGATGCCATGTATTTCATAATGATGTAAAAGATAGTGATTATTATGATATAATAGTTATGATAATATTGATAATTGTTTTGGAAAAAAATAAGTTTTACTCCTATAAACTATAGTGAACATACAAATAGCATGGGTGTGTTTCTTGTTGGATTCATTTATAAAGGCCTTCATGATTATGTAAGGTAAAATAATTATAAAAGATAAATAATTAATAAATAAAAAGTGTTATCCTCACACAAAGTAACCCTGATAAATATGGATTTTCACTCGGATGTGAAAAAAAATATTTCTCCTTAACGCATTTATATTTTTGTAGAGTATGAAAGGACGAAGTCACAAACAATATGGGATAATTCAAATTTAGATTCATGTTGTGATGCACAAACGAATATTTATTCTTTGAATTCCAATAATGGTAATAATGCAATTGTCCAAAGATCATAAGATGATTATTGGAGTGAAATTTACCCCCCTTTTTCTTAATTATGAAGCCTAATTTAAAACAAAAAAATAGGGATGATATTATTATTAATTTATCTTAGATATTGATAATTATTAATTTATGTTAAAAACATTTCTTGAATTTACATTCTCATGACCTAATTTTGTGAACTCTAAAAAAATTCCATTGTTCTTAGTGTATCTTTTTTAATTCCTTCTCAAAATTATATGTTTAGAATTATTAATATGTTTATATTAATATCCCTACTTCTCAACTTGTGATTCCTCCAAATTCTCAACATGTTTCCATTAATTCTAAAGTTTTTATAATTTATTATTATATTTATGGTTATTATGATGTATATCAAAGTCCATTAAGTGAAAATGTTCTTTCTTTGTTTAAAAAATTATTTACATATTTTTTTCATCCAATTGCTTCAAAAAAATTCAACCCTTATCTTGTTAGCATATCAGGGAGGTGTTCATAACTATTAGACCTATTACATTATTCTTGGTGGTAGTTTTGTAACTCCCCAAATCCTATGGATATTATTTTGTAACTCCTTAGATCCTACAGATTTTTCACCTTATTTTTGTTGCATCTCATGATGTATTTATTCTACTCCATATTTGTGAATAGATCAATTAAATTTAATTGTTTGATCACAATCTAGAATTAGAGATTTCGATATCCAAGGTGTAATTTCATACTTGTGTTGAAGAGATTATAAGTTAGATGGTTTGTAGAGAAACATGTTGGACAGTGGCACAACATATTTAAGGTGCATAGTAGCAAAGGAGACATATGAGACTAGCATAGAAAAAGCACATAGTCTAAGGTAAGATATGTGGTCTGTAAATCTAAAATTGAGTACTATGCATGGCATTAAGGCTTAGTGTGTTAAAAGAGTAGAACCTACAGAGTCATGACCAAAGGTCTGTGTGGGATCAGAGGCATAATGAGAGTTTGAAATCATCATGCAGTAGATTGTAACCAAGGTGGGTTTTCCTAAAGAGTACTACCATCGTGAATACTAGTAGCATAGTAAGGAGATTTTGAAGACCATTTTTATTTTATTGATAATATTAATTAACACATGCTGGGAGGCTACATCATTCCATAAAATTTTAATCCTGGTATTTTTCTCATTTTCTTCCTTTCATTAGATTGATCTATGTCCCTTTGTTTCAAAATGGAGATTCCTCTAGAGAAATATTCTTGTTTAAAGTTTCATACATGGAAGGTTAAAATACAAATGCAATTGATGCATAAAAATTTGTGGGGTATCATAAACGAGGATGAGAAACAACCCTCTAATGTAAGTAAATTATTGTAGTGGAAAACAAGAGATGATAAACCAAAAGCTATTATTGGCCTTGCGCTTTCAAATTATGAGTTACATCACATGGATTTAGAATAATCATTCAAGGAAACTTGGAATATGCTCAACACCTTGTTTGGTACAAAAGTGGTAAATGTCTAATTTTCACTCAAATTACAATTATATAGATTCAAAATGGATGATGGAATTAATTTGTCTAGTCATATAAATAATTTGAGGTCTCTTATTAGGCAACTTACTGAGGCAAAAACTGGAGTTGAAGATCAGGATGCAAAATTTATTCTATTGAATAGTCTACCATACAAATATAACAATATTATATGTAATCTTAGCCAAATACCATCAAAATCTCTCAATGATATGATTGAAGCACTACTCATGTAAGACAAAAGGATACTTGTAGAAGATGAAGGTATTTTGCATCATGAGAATGCACTTTATTCTCAAAATTTTCATAATAATTCAAATATTGACAAAAGAGACATAAAATGCCATTACTGCAAGAAGAAAGGTCATACAACATAGGAATGTATTATTTGAATAAAATATGTTCTCAAAGGAAAATTTCTACCTAGTAAAGGTAATGTTGCTCAAGTAGAGGATCCACTAATGAAAGTAAAGAGTCCATTGATGAGGTCACCTTCACTTCACATCTCTTGTTGTTAAACATGTATTAACACCTTACTAGAGGCTGGAGGCTACACAGAGGTTGGAGGATAATTGGCATCCTCTCATGAGTTGCATATGATGGGGTCACATCATTGATATGGTGACATTTTTTAGTGTGTTTGTTTTATGTTGTATATGGTGTGGTTTTATTATGCAGTGTGTTTTTCAATAAAAATACTGAGAATTATTTTATAGTTTCATACCTTCTAATGAAGAACATAGTGGGGAGAAAAATCACTAAAGTAGTGCTTGGTTGTTAGAAAAGGGTTTGTGGAAATTTGAGAAATCACTTAAGTGTACAAAATAGTTGAGACCTCCTATCACCCCCAGGTTTGTGGTAATTTGGGAAACCAATAAAGGTGTTAGTAGAGAGATGTACTACTATCAATTCCATGTTTATGGTAATCCTGCAAGGAAAAACCAAGGTGCCACCAAGACCATGAATCCATAAAGATGGAATGGCACCTCAAAGGTGAGCATGTTATTTAGAAAGTGTAAAAATGTTTTACCATGTTTGAAATAAAAGAGGGTCCACTATCAAGAAATATGATGCTTGTAAAAATAATGTAATAAGGGGGTGTGGGGGGTGGAGGGGGGAGTTAATGTTACCGTAGAAAGAAGGTCCTTAAAACTATTAGAACTATTACATTTTTTTTGTTATTGTTTTATAACTCCCCAGATCCTATGGATGTTAGTTTTAAACACTCTAGATCCTATGGACCTCTCACCTATTTTCTATTGCATCTAATGATGTATTTATTCTAATCCATATTTGTGAATAGATGAATGCAGTTTAATTATTTGATCACATATCTTATATAATTTTTTTTCTATTCTAACCTAATATAATTCTAGTTCTACTTATACACTCATAATACAAATACTTGTCTAAATAGGCGATCCATTAAAGAAGCTCTTAAAACTTCAAGATTCCAATATAACCTCTAAGGTCCAACAATAATTTTCTAGTCATTCTCATAACAACTCACAATAATTTATATTCAATCTCATCAACCTCTTCCTTTGTGACCTCATTCTCAAGAGCCTCCTATATGAATTCAACATTGTTTTCATCTTCCATTACCACAACACCTTAACATTACTTTATTTACATATCCTCATATTGGTCTTACATATCTCTCATTAATATTTCAAGATCTATAAGTCTTGGCACCCTAGCTAATGCTGGCATTCTTTTGTTCAAACCACATCTTTGATCTATTTCCTTAGAGATCACACAAACCTAATTTTTTTCATTTTTTTTACACCATTTACCCAAACATATCACTATAATATTTTTACAAGTACTTTATACCCACACTCATAAATGATAAAAATCAATACTAACTTGAAAGGACTAAAACCTTTCTCTATTACCAAATGTTGTAGTTTTGGTTACAGATATAAATTAAGAGCTTCCTTAGACCACACAAACTTCAAATTTACATAGTAGGATACATGACATAATAAAATCCAACAACAATAACTTAGATCTTTATTTGATTTGAATTATTCAAAATACAACTTACTCATATAATGATAAAATGATTATAATATCGAATGATATGTGTTCCAATATCATATCCTAATACATTTTCTTTTCAAATTGTGATATTTTCAAGATCCTTTGAGTATTCACAATGATCTATAATCATTTAATTCAAATTTTCCAATCCCTTAGGATGAGTATATTCAAATTATTATAAAGGCATATGACCCACCTACTTATATTAAGTCATTTAACAACACAATAATAATGTTAAATACTTAACATAGTCCTAATGATAATTCGTTGCTATAGAGCAAATTACATAGTAACACAACTCATTTCACTATAACACATCCAAGGTAATTTTAATCCCCTTTTCTCTATTCAAATACAACTTAGCCAAAAAAACACAATTAAATATAGATGATAACTTGATATTTTTCCTATTTTTAGATCACCAAGACTATTAAATGACTCCATATGTGATGCAATTCAATTTTTAGGTACAAGATCCTTTAATGAACATGTTGTTTTACCATAATCCTCATATTTGTCTATAATCTCACTGCACAAAACTAAAAGTTTACAAAATGGTTCTAGAATGTGTGATATTTTTAAACAAACCTTGAAATATTTTAGTTAGTTTTATTGATGATAGACCAACTCCAAAGGTCAATCCCATGCTTCAAATGCATTCCAAGTTATCGCAATACTTGTATAGTGAAACTACATCTCATTCAAACACTTTTAACATATCAATTCTTCTATGGAAAATAAATAGCCTATACGAAAAAATCTAAGTGATTGCTTTGTTGCTCTATAAGATAATATGGATCTCTATATTTTCTTCAGAAATCCACACACTTCTAAGGCCGATCTAATGACCTAACAAACCCTGTTGACAAAAGCTTTATTAATTTATTCAAACTGATAAAATAATTGTATGCATCATCAAACTTACAAAAAAATATTTATATGCAATCAAAAATTTTAATAAAAATAAACTTAGTTAAATTATCTAATCTAACATATTTTTGATTGATCTAGGATTATATGTGAACATATATCCTCCTAAACCAATTAGGACATTAAAGTTCTAACACAAAGTTAGGAAATATTAATTAAAAGGTTACATATAAAATATCGTAAATAATATTAAATATTATAATATAAAAATTACAAATGCGCACTCTTTAACTACATAAAATATATTATATAAACCATAACACAAAGGTTTGATGTTCATATTCTTTTCTCACATCCAATTAACCAAAATTGAATTGAAATTAAACTAGATAAAATTTAATCACATAATACCCATACAACTCATGTTCATTTCATTATAGGATAAAACAATCACTATATACACACACTCTGTAACTTAATGTTTTAGAAAGTTACTTCACATTTTTCGAAACCTTTTAAATGAGGTGCTTATATTAAAACGCACATTTCAGATGTTTAAGAAATTCAACAATAGAGATTTTGTACTTTTAAGTCAACAACATACTTTTCAAAAATGTCAACATGGTGCATTAAAGAAAACAACATTCCTTACTAGATACCGTTTTTCATTTCCAACACATTGCAAACAAAAAACAGAATTATAAATATGGTAATTAAGGCTACAAGTTCGTGTGAATCATGATTTTTGCATTCCCATTGATGCATACTTTATGATGATTTCGGTGGTCTTTTTAAAATAGATTCAACGAGGTTATTACATATGGACCTCAACCTCTCTCATAAAACTTCTCATTAGGATACATTGTTGTAGAAAATGTCTTAGGTATTTAATCTTTTTTACTTGGAAAAGAACATCAATAGGCTTATACACATGTAATACTCATGTTCTCATATTTTTAGTTCTTATATATCTCATTTCTAACATCTTATTTTTTATTTTTTATATGTGTGTGGGGGGAATAGACATAATGTCCTCCGATATATATAGTTATTGACTTCAACAGATTGTCAAGATGGTAACGTCATGCTTTCTGCTTGCATCGTCATGTCCGCTGACTGCCGTATTTTTTTGTTTCTTCCAAATTAGAGTTAAACAAAATGCGTTTTTTTTATATAATGATGCTCCTTTGAGCCCTCTTCTGTACTCACCTGCCATCGTGGGGTTTTACGCGAAGCCTTTCACTTTTATGTTTCGGTATTTTCTTACTGAGTTACTGTGTAAGAATCCACTACATTTCATATAATGTATGCTATTTTTATACCAAGTATGAAGATTTGATCAATTTATTTCTCTATTTATGTGTAGGGGCAACTTCAAACTGTTTATGGAGTACCAGGTGATTAATTTACTTCATTTATTAGGAGTAATCCCAAGCACTGTTGGCCTGCTAGTCTTAAATAAAATCAATTCTGCTATGGTTGCTTCATCAATAAGTATATATAAAAGGGGTTAAGAATTGTAACTTCCGCACACATGAGATTAATAAATTAGTCCTATGCCAATGACTCGCAACTTATGCGGCAAGGTTAATTATGTCAGTGGCAATGATTTTTATTTTATTTTTCTCTTATACTTTACTAAATCTCTAACATTTGTCCGTATAGAAGCACAAATAATTTACTTTTATCATTATTTTAAGAATTAAGATTAATTTATTCTAAATTTATATTTTAGTAGATAGTATAAAAATACTAGTTACCTTCATCTCTATTAATTGGTTATTAGTATTTCAAAATGCTTACCATGATATTCTCACTATAGAATTTATTTCAATGTTGACAGTATGAATATTTGTAAGCTGAGAAATATTGCCCTTATGATATGGAAAAATAAGTCCCCGGTGGTTATATTTTAGGCATGCATGTAATGCTTATGGAACCACGTACATTTCATGTATCCAAGATCATCTTAAGAGTATATTATAGTTCAAATCATTTGACATAACTTAACATAAAATAGGTAATGTACAAGGTCCCATACCAATATTCAATGTTATTTGCTCGAATACATATTGTTAAATGTTATCAAATCCATTGATGCTCATACTTGAATATTCCAAGTCTTTAGCCCCAATGCCATGTAAAGAAAGAAAAGGATATATTACAAATTTTGAGCCTCAAAGCATTATCCATGAGTGCTCTCTTAACCATTTTATTGCATTGCACATACGTGTATGTATAGTGGTAAACAATAATTTATAAGATGTTGAGGTGGTAAATCTTCTTGTTCAAAGGATATATTATGTTCGGTCAATTTGATGGAGTTTATCACTGAGCCCACTTATGGTGGCTCCACATTATTTTCAGCGTAGGTTTTTTAATTCATAAATTATGATTTTTCTTACACTTATATTTATATTACTTAAGTATAATATTGAGGTCATTAAGTTACACATGCACATATATAATTTGTAGTTAAATTGATTATTGTGGATGTACTTGACATATGCCAACCAATGTTGACATATTGCACATGGTACTCACTATCCATTTCGTAAATGTTCTATGTTCACATTGCCAAATGTAGATGGATTTATGCCTCTCCTCTACCTATTTACGAACCTCTACTTAAGATATTTTTATCAATTATATTAACAAGTTATTATTCTGTTCATAATCAATTGATCTTTTGATATAAGACTTCATTTTTTGGATGTTAAGAGCCTATTGTCCTCAAATCTCACCAGTTCTCAATCATTGACCATTTTGATAGATCAAGGTTCATTATTCCATGGTATCATATGATGTTCTAGTAAAATAAATTCATTGTTTTGTTTTAATGTATTTTTAAATCTTGAGTAATTGAGTTTACTTGTTATAGACCTTAAATTTCTAAGTATTCTCTTCCCCAATGTCCTTGGATGTTTAGGAGAATTAAAGAACAGTGATAGATATGATATTTGTAAAATTATATTTTAATTTCATCCAACCTAATCCATTGAGTTTGAAAGGCCCAAAAACTTTAGGATCACCTTTTAGTTTGTTTAAAACATTTTAAAAAAAACTCATTTCTTATAGGTTTCTAGTCTCTTGGGTTATATTTTGCACTATTCATTTACAGATTTGGATAACTAGAGGTTTTATGTAATGGGTCATATTTTTAGGTTTTGTAAGTCTTTTAATAAAATTACTAGGCTTGTTACCCTTTTTTAGCTGTATATACCAGTTTGGAGATATCTAGATATCTACATGACCTTGGTTTGTATGCAATGACATAATGTGTGTTTCTCCACTATGGACTACATGAGGGTTTTTATGCTTTATATAAATGGTATTTGTTGTTATCTATGTTATTTTGTGTCTTTCATGATGGTGGATATTATGTTACATTGTGCATTTTATGATAACTATTGATCATCTTATTATTATGTGTAATGTCTGATAGTGGACATTGAGTCGTATTCAAAAGTTTGAGTATCTTCATTACCTATAAATTTACATAGAGTTTCACCTACGTATATGTGGATTTTACAATGTTGATTTATACCTCCTTTACATTATATGCATCATATTTCAATGAGGCTTATTTGTATCCACTAAAACTATGTAAACTGATCTTGTACTAGTGTTGTTTTTAGTTTTTTTTTCCTACATTGGTTACATATTATGGATGGTGTGCATTTACGAATGGGATATAATATAAATTCATGGATCTATGTAGAACAACATGTGATTTTATTCACATCCACATATTACACACACTACATAATGTATCATTGAATTCAAGCTTCACATGGTCAAGTGAAGCCAACCATAATTAATTCTACAAAGGTTAACTCTTTATAAGTCCTATAAAATTTACACACACAACATTATCATTGGCATAATCCCTATAACAAAGGATATTATATTCAATTATTTTTATTAATCAAAAAAATATTTCAAAATTTCACAAAATTACATATACATCTACATTTTATTAATTTATAAACAAGAGAACATTGTTGAAAAAATAGATGAGAGTTGACATGCTAAGATTTGACTTAATGAAACATTTACACCCAAAATAGATGGGACAAGCATGGATTTGACACCATGTTTATATTATTTGATTTGGGAGGGAATTATTTTAATAGGAGTGTAGTTATGTATATCTAAAGGGTTTATGTGTGAAAATGTGATTAAGGAAAATTAAAATGGGGGATTGATGGGAAATTTTAGTGGCGACATGATGATGGCATTATCGGTTAAGAACTATACCTTTCAAAAAATGTGTTTTGATGTGTGTAGATAAGTGCAATGATGTTGTTATAGTTAGTTGGTAAAGGTGAAAATCTATAACATGGGTTCTTACTAGCCCTTACCTACAACATAGAGTCCATGGTAGGATATAAGCATTGATTTTGTGCTTGGAATGCAAAGGATAGATAAGGACTATAACTTTATTTTTATTTTGGAGGATAGATATGCCAAAATAATATATTTACTATCGTATATGAATACCAAAAATATAACAAACATCAAAAAATTATGCTTTAGGTAGGTTGTGACATTAGATTGATTTTTGAATAGTATAGTGTTAGATAGGGATACAAAGTTATTAGGCCATTTTTTCACATACTATGGAATAAATTGGGAATAAAATATAACCATGTTTTTGTGTAACATACATAAAATGATGGATAATTCTATTTTTTTAACCCAATCCTTAGACATATGTTATTATGTCTAGTTTGAAATAAAAATTTAGAGTGGGACATGTTATTGGCACTAGGTGAATTTGCATGCAACAATTTTGTGGAAAAAATCACTTGGAAAACACCTTTCCATATTTTTTTTTAATGGAATTAACCCTAAGGATTTTATGTATATAGTAATTTATATTAAACTTTGGAGATAAGTAAAAACCTACATAATATAGGTATACAATGTGTGAAGAGGTAAATAAAAATCTATAAAAATGTTTCTCTAGACATGATAAATGTGCGTATGAGAGGTATAGGAATAAGATGTTTAATGTAGGATATATAGTGTTGGCACATTTTTACAAGAAAATATTTACATGAGGTACATATAACAATATTTAATTAATAAAATAGGATCATGTACAATGTTGTGTAAATTTTTATCTAATGTGTGCAAAATTGAATCTGTAAAGGGGATGGAAATATCACCCATATCCAATATATAATATTTTTAAAAATTTAATGAGGTGTTAGGATAAAGTTATAATAGAGAGAAGGAAGCACACATACCTAACTAGATGGTGCAATTCATAAAAAAATGAAAGAGGAGAGATATAGGCCATAATGGACTCTAAGGTAGTAAGGATGACATACAAACAAGAATTAAAAAAATATTTGGTAAATTGTAATAAATGTGTAGTATAAGATACATCATGGTTGGACCTCACAAAAATTGGTTGATATGGCTATGATCTCATAAACATCAAATTATGAGTTAGAGTTTAAATTTTAGTTACCCATGGTGTCTAATGTAAGAGCATCGTTGGTGAAAAGTAATGATGCTTAATTTTAAAAAAAACAAGTAATGTTTTATGAATAACTTCCTAAGTTTACTAGCACTACTAACGAAGGAATTTATAACCACTATAACACATGGTAATTATTTGGAAAGGGAGTTATTCACACAACCAAGTGTACACACAGATCTCTATGTCGTGAAGGATATCATTCCCATAGTAAAACAAAAGAAAGTTTCAATAAAATTTTAGTTAAAAATCATGAATAATATAACATTTTGCACTCAAATATAGAGTCAAAAAATTTTACCATAATGACCTATCACTATGATAGGACTACATGACCACTAAAATTTTGAATAGAATAAGTCAACAGATAATGTGAGAATCAAGAAATCAAGGTAGTCAAACTACATAGGATATTTGGAAACTTGATTGTATGTGGATCAAAACCATGTAACTCATCCTACTGACCTCAACATACAAATTTATATTTTCTAATTAATCAAGTGGTTTTCTAATTGGATAGAGTATTATTTTCCAAATTCAATAGTTTATAAAAAAGGGAATCAATGTTTATTCTAGGTAGTGGTTGGGATACAGGAAAAAATGTGCCAAAATTTTTTCACCAAGGCAATTGGAAAGAGTGAGACCAAAAATGATGGAAAATATTACCTTATATGATATTATAAGGACTTATTGTAATATTGAGATTTATTTGTAGAAAATCCATCATGACATTGCAATTAACTCATGTTGAGTGGGAATTCATATGTAATCTATCTTACAATAATAATTTAAGCTACACTAAGTTTTGTGTTACTCTATGTGTGTTAGATATAAGGGTGATAGGTTCACTCATTTTGAGGTTTGACATCCATTCACTCAAAACTCAACCCATAGACCTGCACTAGACTACTTGGTGTATATATATATATGTATGTATGTATGTATTTAAGGTAGCTCATGTTGAGGGTTTATCTTTACTATTTTAATTTATGGTCTTAGCTTCATGGAAGATGTGCTAGATGGAAAATGGTAATTTTAAAATCCATAAATTTATACTTTTTGGAAGACGTGTCTCTTTTGGGTTACTTCACAATTGACATATCCTAAATAAAAAGTGAGCACTTTTCAAGATTTTCCTAAAAATATAGTGGCATTTTCACATATGACTAAATTTATTCCACTTAAAAAACTTATGTTGTATGCTAATATTTTTCCCATTTTAGAATATTTTACATTTTATGATAGCTTATCATCTACATTCATTTTATGCACACCCATCTAAACTCAGACAACTTTGCTTGTAAATGAAAATTCATGAAGAATTACTTTAATTTCATCTCTATTATGCCTAATGTTATCATCCCTTAGAATATAAATAAAATACCATTTCATCCTATGGGAGTAAAACACATAGGGCATTGAAATATGTAGACTACCATCATCAGTTTAAGAGTTATTTTGAATAATCAACAATAAAAAAAATGTACCCATGACCTAAAATTCAAGTGTTACATAAACAAAACATTTCAAATGTGAAGCTAAATTATCATTGACAAAATTGTTAGTATTTCCTAAGTAAATCAATATGGTCACTTGCCATCATGGGAGTTTATGAGAATATTTTAATTCATTAATGTAGATTTATTGTTTCTTTACTTTTAAAAAATACATTTAACAAAGGATGTTAGTGTATTCTATGATATACATTTTTGTATTATCTAATATGTACATGTAATTATATTTTTATGTATAAATCACACTTTATGATTACATTATTATATAACTTATTTACAACGAATTATTTATAAGTTATTATAAATAGCAATATCTTTATTGGTTATCCTCAAAATAATTAGTATTTATTATGAGCTAATATATGTAAAATATTTTATATTTTATTATGAAAAACCTCCTTCCTTATCTACACAATATGCTCGATGGTATGGGTGAAGTTTGATCCAGTTTAATCTACTCAATATCCATTTTATTTTATCTCATTATATTCTATATGTAAGGAGGGCCTTTGACCCTCCTACGCATTTGAGCTTAATATATTAGC
>JARHVA010002064.1:1767500-1797500 GCA_037957365.1 Torreya grandis | reverse complement strand
TGCAAAAAAAATAAAGTAGTACTATTGATTGATATTGTCTTGAATTGGAAATAAGAGTGCTAGGTGGCTTATTGTTATCATGAAAATTTGGGTCAAAATAGTATAGAAGTAGACTAGATCAGGATCCTTAAAAATTCATCATATTATGGAAGTTTTCACTTCATGGCCTTGTACACTTGTGTAAGATCTAGATAGTTGCATTGCCATCAAGGTTTATTAACTCTATATAAGTGTCTAGTATATAATAATGACTAGATCTAAATGTGACAGATTGGAACTTTCTAAGTCTCCTCTCACCTTTATTTTTATGTATATTTATCATTCATATAGGTTTTTCTTCTTCATAAAATTATCAAACCCTATCTTCCTCACCCTTGGAGTGACTGTGGGAAAAATGGGTTAGTAGTCACCTGGTGTTGATCTACACCAAGGACCCCTATAACAATGGGAACTACCTACATATCCATTACTTTGAACATGGCCTTATGATTGTGTAGTTTTTGCCTACATGTCTTGTTTTGTGTGCATAAGCATACAATGTGTGATAAGCAAGTACATATAGTGACCTAACATGTAACTTGTCAATTAAGGGTCATGGGATTATCTTTTAATAATTTAGACTTGCTATGTTACTGTACCTATGATTGATTTCAAAAAAGGTATGAATAGGGTAGTTTTACTCACTTTAATGATTTATTGAGTGATTTTTTTGTAAGTTTCCCTGTGATTTCCTTATATTTTATAGGTGAGGAATAAATAAGGGTTGATCTTGTATATATATACCAATACCCTTTAAAATTATATCGCACTAAAACACATAAGTTATCTATAAGGATAATTTTCATTTCAAAATTTGATGAATTTAAGGCATTTGATGCTTAATTAGAAAAGGGACACTTAATTCGACATACGCATCTAGTTGAGATGCAATTTTCTAAGAATCTATAAAATAGGTATAGGTCCAAAACTAGAAGACAAGGATAATGAACATGTTTAATTTATTTTGCATAATATAGAATTCCTAGTCATCATAATAGTAATGGTCAAACTAAGAGATAAATAATTTGGCACAAAAAGATAGTGAATATGAGCCTTTAGACAAAGGGAAGGTTTTAGAACTCAAGGGTATAACCATGACAGTTATATTCTAAACATAAAATACTGAGGTGCTATAAAATTTAGATTTAGGGTCTACAATGATGTTACATTATCTTCGATATAGTAGCCATAGTTTCATTTTATTATATTTTATTTATCCCAAGCAATCAATAATTTTAAATTGTAAAAATCTATTTAACCCTAGTATGGTTAAAATGTCTTGACCTTTAGATATTTTTAAAAAAATATGTGAAAAAATGGTCTATTAAAGTCACATATATTCCTAATGATGTATAATATATCAATTTTTATGATATAATTATGTGGATAACATTTATAAACTTTTAGGAAAAATAATTTTTACTCCAATAGGTATAAGTGAACATATAAATGGCATGGGCGTAGTTTTTTTCCTTTATAAAAGGACATTATTTTTTAAATGAAAATATTTTTAGGAGAGAAACAATTAATAATTAAAAATTTATCATCCTAACACAAAGTAAAATTGATAAACATTTTTTTTAAATTGGATGTGAAAAAATATTATTTATCTTAAACCAATCTGTATGTTCATAAATCATGAGAAAATGTTGACACTGACTATAGGGGATCATTTCTATTGATATTCATGTTTTCATGTAGAGACCAATGTTCCTTCTTTGAATTCCAATGTTGGTTATAGTGTTAATTTCTAAACTTTTCAACTTGATTTTTGAAGTGGAAATTTCTTTATTTTATTATGAGGTCTATTTAGAAATAAAAATCTAGGCTGATAATATTAATATTATTAGTAAATATTATAAAAATAAAGGATCAATGATATTAATAATTATTAATACATTAAAAACCTTTTTTGGCCATAATTTACGTTCTCATGAAGTAACTTTTTGAAATCCTAAAAGTAACATTACCTCAAATATTTATCATTTTATTCCTTCTCAAAATTAAATTATTTATAATTATTAATATGTTTTTATTTTTCTCCCTTCTTCTCAATTTGAAATTCCTCCAATATCTCAACATGACATTTTCATTTATTCTTAAGTTATTCCAATTTCTCAATATATTCATGTTTATTTTGATGTGTCTCACCATATTGTAAGGGATTATGTTATTGTTATATTTCAAAAATAACTTATTATGTTAATAAAATTTCTTAAATTTTTTTCAAACCTTATCGTATATAAAACTATTATATTCTAACCTATTATAATTTTACTCTTACTTATCCTCTCACACATGAATACTTGTCTAACTCAATGATCTATTCAATGAGAACTTTGAGATTTAAACCTCTAATATAAATATCAAGGTCCAACTATACTCTAATAGTTATTCCCAAAATAATTTTTAAGAATAAATATTCATTTTCATTAACCTATTCCTCTATAAACTAGTTGTCAAGAGATTCCACTATCACCTCAATGTTGATTTCATCATCTACTACATAACACCTCTTTATTTCTTTATCTCCATATTGTTAGATCGAGATTGTATATTACTCAATCATGAAAAATATGACAGTCTTAGAACTCTAGATACTCCTATCATTCTTACATTTAAATAACCTATTTTAGTTATTTCCTTATAAATCAAAATTACTTGAATAACTTTGATTTTCCATTATACATAATTTAACCAAAAACATCTGTATAATATTTTTGTATCTACTTTCTACCCATATTCATAAATTAATAAATCAATATTAACATCTTAGGAATAAAACTATACTTTAATAGTACCAAATTATGAATTTGTAATAACGGATATCAATTAAGAGATGCCTTAAATCACAAAACCTTAAAATTTACACCTTGAGATACAAAACACAATAAAATACAAAAAATACTTGTATATTTATTTGATTTCAATGATTAGAAATAAAAATTCCACATAGAATCGATAAATTTTTTTAATTTGAATGAGATGTGTTCCAAATTCATATCCTAATATATTTTTTTATTAAATGTCTATCTTTTAAATCAAAATTTCCATCCCTAATAACTACTATAGGAAAATTACTATAAAAGGGTAGGTCCCACATATATACATTAATATATTTAGCAACACACTCATAAAATTTTATGGTTATCATAGTCCTATTGATAATACATTGTAACATATCATTTTACATAGTGACAAAACTCATTTAAATTTTCAAAATCTTTACTTAGTAGTAATTTTTATTTACGTTCTATTGATTAATTTAACAAAAGAGGGAGGGGATAAATTCATAAGTGTTTGGGGTATGGCTTCATCTCTTATAATCTATAGATTATATAAGGAAATAAAAAATAGAGTCTTTAGGAATTGGTCCCTATATGAAGAAAGCCTTAGTCCTAAAATCAAGTCACTCCTTCAAGAGGTATTCAAGGATAGATATAGACCTCCTATAAATAAAATCATAGTAATAGATTATCATTTAATTTTAAAATTTAAGTTGTTTCAAAATGAATTGAACATCAAACTCCTCATTTTTTTAAAATTCTATTAGGTTCTTAAATACCCCTAAGTGAAAATTATGTCAATATAAATTTTAATGAGGCATCTATAGGTATCCCTAGTATTCTTAAATGAGAAGGTATCTTCAGATATAATATGGGATAATTTCTCTCATGTAATTCCTTCAAGATTCCTTTGTGTACAAATAATTTTCTCAGGCATTAACTCTTCTCAAAGTCTTCATAACTAGTATTGAATCTGATTTAAGGAACTTGTTTTTGGAATGTGATTCTCTCTTTATTATAAATTTCATAAAGAAATAAGATAATATAAATGGAAGATAAATTATATAATTTAATATATAATCGATAAAATTCCTTTTTTCAAGGATATTTGTTTTTCTAAAAAAATTTTGAGGATAACTATCCAACAGATTTATTGTCTATGTTTGGAACTCTTCACCTTCCTCCTAGTAAATATTAGTTTTCAGAATGACCCCAACATTGTGAATAATGTGTATTTTAAATCATTTAATACTTTACTTATTATCAACTTTCATTTTTTTATCTATTTTGTCATTGAATGAATTGATGAGTTAGACTTTAGAGGTTTTGTTATTGTCTTAGGTTTTACTCTCTACTTTTGAATCTTTCATAGTTTTGATTTTATGTTTTTGGTGTATCCATGTATTCAATAGCTTGAAATTTAATTGTTGAGTTTTTATGAGTGGAGGTCCTAGTTTAGTTCTTTAAGGGTGTTCTAGAATTTGGTGTTTAAGGCTTCTCATGGAAGCTTTTTTCTATTTTTCCTATGTTGATCCATGGTAGTGATTCTTTATTTTTGTTATATTTGGAAAGCTTGTGTTCGATGGTATTATCTATTGTTATTGCACAATGGGATTTGTGGTTTCTCCACATTTTAGATTTATTCCCATCTCCTTTTGTTCTGTGTAAGACCTATTTTATATTTCTTGGTTTGATTTACTAGTCATATCCTTTCTACCTTAGTGGTAAGGGCCCTTTTTACATTATTATTCTCTATCAAAACATATCTCAATCTCCCTAAATTATCAACATTAAGGACATAGGACATTCTGACTAATGAACACAATGCTTGGGTTAATAGGTGAAGTACATGTATCATTCCATGAATGTTGTATTCATGAAAATTAAAATGGCCCTATCTTCCCTAAATGTGTTCCCCATTCCTTAGGGCACCCTATAGAATCATTTATCAACTACAAACATTGGATACTTGTAAATAAATTTTATGGCACTATGAGTATAGGATATAATGGACTCCAGCTCTATCATAAGGACAACTATGGAGTTTGAGATTTGACTAAGATTGAAGATGTTCCAAAGATCATGTCCTTTGGTGTGATCCAACTTTTAAGATTTTCTTTTTCTATCAATAGTTACCTTAAGTAATTATGTTTGACATTACTCTTTTAAATCTAATTAAAATTAATCAAATATATATAGATAAATGTATTTGATTTTGATGTAAAAACTTATTTTTTCATATTATAAGGACAAAGTTTCTCATCAGACAAATATTCTCACTATCAAAATTGAAATGAATTTTTACAATAAATTTTTTAAAATATTAATAATCATGAAAATAAAATATATTATCATAATATTTATTAAAATATAAATTTTAAAAAATATTAAAAAATTACATTAAATAATAAAATACCAAATCAAATGTGGTAGAATGACTTACTCTTAGTCCTTAAAATTAAGAATAAAAGTAAATTATTTGTGCATCCGATACCGAACCATGCTCTAAGGCTTGGTAAAGGAAAAGGAGAAAAAATAAAATCGTGGTCAGTAATATAATTGACCTTGCCGCATAGGTAGCAAGTAGTAAAATCGGACTTTACAATTCCTGAGCCCTTTTCCATAGAATTCTTGATGAAGCAGCATTGATTTTAGTTAAGACTAAGAGGCCAGCAGTGCTTGAGATTATTCCTCATAAATGAAACCATTTTGTTTGGAGTCATCGGCAAACCAGATAAAGATGCCCTCGAGTTTCCCTCTTTTCTTCAACTCTATGCACGCGTCGAAGAATACGTCATCTGGTTTGAGGCCACCTGCAGTGTTATCCGTAGCGAAACTGGCCAGTATTTTCCCGCCCTTGTAATTAGATGATTGAATGTCGTAGTGCTTGAGAAAATCTTCAACGCCCGAGCCCTTATCGTATGAGTAGAATTGGAAGTTTATGTGGTCAATGA
This sequence comes from Torreya grandis, assembly GCA_037957365.1. Lineage (NCBI taxonomy): Eukaryota > Viridiplantae > Streptophyta > Pinopsida > Cupressales > Taxaceae > Torreya > Torreya grandis. The sequence continues at coordinate 1,791,721 of JARHVA010002064.1, read as the reverse complement.
AGTGACCGTATTTTTTCCACAGTGCCTGGTAATGGGACTTCACAGACCCATCGCCCTCGAATGGAGCAATGGAAGCCATGGATATCAATTTTTTCTGCTTTAATTTTATGATTAATTGACCAACACAGTCAGCAAATGTGTTGGTATCGGAGAAATTGAATTGCTCGTAGTCGATGTCGACACCGTAGAGATGGTATTCTTTGATTATCTGAGACAGAGTCAACACCGCGTTGTTAACCCAGGAAGAAACAAACGACGGTTTGAACTGCACATGAGTTTCATCCTCTCCTATGATATCGCCGCCTAAGCTGACGGCGACCTTGACGTTCTTGTGCTTCGACTTGATGGCCAGCACGTCGGTGCGGCTCAGATTATCCGTTCCCCAGAAGACGTTGAATTTGCCGTTTGTTGGAGACGGAGAATTAGCAGATGCAGTATAGTCGATGGCAAATGACAGAATAAAATGGACCTCTACGTCATCTCTGATTGGCACGTCTGAGAACTTGACGTTGAGGAACTCGGCGCCTATGTACTCCCTGAACAGTTTGATGTTGCCACCTGCACACAAACAGAGAAATAAATTGATCAAAACTTCATACTTCGTAGAAAAACAGCATCCACTATAAGAAATGTGGTGGACTCTTACACAGTGACTTAGGAAGAAACAGCAGAAATAAGGCAATGAAAAGCTTCACGTAAAACCCTATGCTGGTGGCAGGTGAGTACAGAACACAGTTGTGAAGAGAGTTCAGAGGAGCATCATTATATAAAGAAGACGCATTTTGTTTAATTTCTAAATATTATCAGTGGTCTCCTCCATTGTGGAAACAACGAAAAGACAGGGCAGTCAGCGGACATGATTATGCAAACAGAAAGCATGATGTTACCGTCTTGACAGTCTGTTTAAGTCACCAGCTATCTGTCTCATCTTTTTATAATTGTCTACAACATGGGCATCGAACAAGTGTAATAGGTAATATCAATCTGAGTTGTCAATTAAATGGCATAACGTATAACGACGTGAATCCGACGTTGTTTTCGCCATCTGACCAACCTACGACGGTGAGCACTAGGCGTTGATAATTTGATAATTTCAAACTCAACTCGATTTTCAACTCACACCTGACATACCTTGAAATCTTCTTAGCATCATGTTCGACACGACCCACTGTAATTGTATGTCTATAAATCTCTTTTTTCGTAATCATATACATTCGAATCCATTTTCTAAAGGTGTTAGAGCTTCTTGTATAAACTTATCGTATAATTCATAAGAATGAATTTAGCCTTTAGCTTCATAACACATCTAATCCAAGTCTTAATATTATTTTTTCATTGCATCCTGGGCAACAGCCCATAGGAAGTGGCCCTTTGCCACTACTCGGTAATACAATGCCATCATCCTCTACGCTGCAAGCAATAACCACGGGACCAGCGCCTAGCCTAGTAGCTGGAGGCCATGGAAGACCAAGCACAAGCACTAGGAGGACAAGCACTCCAGGCATTGACTACTCCTCAGCCCCCGATTTATTACGAGATGGCAATACATTTGCCAGAGTATCGGGGTGTGGAGAACTCCATAAAGCATGTGCTCAAGTGTGAATTACAATGGCGCGCTCAAATAATAACCCAGTCCGAGTGCAAGGCAACCCAATTCATGACAACCTTGCTTAATTGCACCCATAAATGGTATAGAAAGTTTGATCCTCACCAGAGTATGGTTGGTAATGACAACCTAAAGTTAGCCTTTTTGAAAGAGTTTTATATCCCTGAGTTTGAGCAACAAAGCATTGCCACGCTCAAAAAGATCAACCAGGGATTATCAAAGAGCATATGATTACACGATGCTAGATTCACTAGGAAAGTGGATGCTACCTACATAGTTCCATGGATGCAAGATCCAACATGAACTTTAAGACAAATTTAGTTCTTCTAGGATATGGGATAGATGAAAATGGATGATAAGAAAACATGATTGTTTAGTAGAGGAAATTGGGAATGGTATCACAAAATAACCAGAGTTTTTAAATAGAGAGTAATCGTAAAACAACAAGAGAATAAGACATAGGCTAAATAATGATGGGGAACTAAATGATGAGTGATTTATTATGAAATTGCTAGGGTTCCTAGAGTCCTTAAGGAAAAAAATTCATTGATTTGGTAACTTTATCGATTTTTATGTCTTTTACAAATTTTTTGGAGTTTTCTAAGCAACTCGACTTGATTGAGAATTATGAGATACTAAATGGTCCAACTAGCAAAATGGCAAGAGCATTTTAAGTTGAAATTACTCAAAAAATTATGAGACCGTGTCAGAATGGTGACTAAAATAACCTAAATGTGAATCAATAATTTCTTACATAGTTTGATCTGGGCAAAAATTCAGATGACAATTCGGTTATGGGTCTACCCCAATTGATGGCAGAACTTCTGGGAGCCATAACTTTTACACCGTAGCTCCAATTGACTCACTGTTTGAACCATTGGAAATATAATAATGAGGGGAACATCCTGAGATGTCATGGAGATTTTATTAATGAATTTTTACCATTAAAAACCCAATATAAGTGCCCTAAATTTCAATTTTAGTAGTGCAGTCTAGAAATAGTAAGTTTCTAAAAATAGTAATTTCTTGAATTTTGTGTTTTTGTAAATCATGGAAGTCAAACCACTTAATATACATCAATATTTTTGACCTTACACATCCTCTTCACACCCTCAAAACATTTATAAATGAATAGGTAACCCGAAATGGAAATCAGACATCTCTTCTCAGAGATAGGAATATGTTTGGGTCTACAATTTTGATCAATAAAACATCTCTTTTCAGAGATAGCAGTATTTTAATTGTTTTATTATTATTTCTGAATTATCTTTCAACGAAACCTTTATATTTTTGAATCGTATTCCTATTAGGACCTAAACTCACTATAGTTCTGCCTTACAGTGGAGGAATCTGACTAGGTAGAAATAATTTCTCAAATGTAGGCAAATGGCATAGGAATGGCAAAGTGGGACTTCATGTCACAAAAAAGGTGTTGGTATTAATTTTCCCATAAGTGACTACACTTAGAAAATAATGGTTTAGGTGAATGATAATAATTTTACCAAAGGTGGTTATAATTAATAGCATAGAGTGGGGTACTAATTTCTCCAAAGGTTGTTATAATTAGGAATACATGGAATGAAACAAAATAAGAAACGAAGTATAAAAATACTAAACCACTATCATATTAGTCCAAAATATTTCTTCTATCTAGAATATTTAATCAACTATGCATAATTGATTTGAATCTACTTATTGAAGGTGCCTGAAGAATTATTGGAATGAAACCAAGGTTGGGGGTTTGGGTAGGGAGGGTTAAAAGTAATTTAGGTTAATAGTGATGGTATAGGGCATGGTTTAAAGAAGATAATAATATGGTATAATGTAAATTAGCCTCATAGACAATAATTCATGTGTCTTAAGTGAAGTAATACTTGAGGTGTATGATGTTCATGAATTCATCAAGTTCATCCCCATCTGGTATAGTGAGCTTGTATGCTCCAAATCCATATTTTTTAATAATGATATATGGGCCTATCCAATTGGGTTTAAACTTTATATTATATTTTATTCTTAGCTGTGGTATTTTTTTTCATTTTCTTTAAGTACAAGATTCCAAAGGTTAAACTCTCACTATTTTACTCAATAGTTATAGTGATCACAAAGATTGTTTTCATATACTTGAAGGCTGTTAACAATAACCATGCATTTCTCATCCAATAACTCTAGCTCTTGTAGGTGAGTTACTTAGTAATCTTCCACATGTAGGACATGTTTTTATCAAGATACATAAAGAAGGTAACTCATCCTTAATTAGAAGAATGGCCTCAGTCCCATAAAATAAGGAATATGGAATGGCTCTAGTTAGAGTATGGTAATTAGTTTGGTATGCCCAAAGGGTGTAGAATATTTGGACATACCAATGATAGCCAACATCATTGAAAATATGTTTAATGATGTTGGCAAGGGTTTTATTGGATGATTTTATTTTTCCGTTACGTTGAGGGTAATATACAGTAGAAAAATGTTGGGTGATTTTGTACTCAACAAAAAGAATTTGTATATCCTTGTTCTTAAATGATCTATCATTATTAGATATAATTTTGGATGGGATACCATAATGGTAGATGAGATGGTTAAAGATTAATTTGGTATTTTTTTTTCCATTCATGTAAGTGAGGAGTACATCTTCAACCCACTTAGTGAAATATTTGGTAATTGTAAGGATGTGTTTATGGCCATCGATGAGGTAGGGTTAATCTTCCCAATGAGACCAAGTCCCTATGTTGAAAATGACAATGGTGTAAGCATCCGTTTTAGTGGTTTCACTGGGGCATTAATCATATTATCATGCCTTTGACCTTTGTTACAAATTTTAACATAATAAATTGTGTCTATATCCATAGTTAGCCAATAATAGTTGATACGTATGAATTTTTTGGGTAGGATAACCCCACTAGTGTAGGGTCCACATAATCCTTCATGAACTTTCTATAATTCTATTGTTACTTTTTATTAATTTAAATAATGAAATAGAGTTTCATCAAAGCTATGGTAGTAAAGGTTTGGACCAAGTAAAGTATAACATAAGGTTTGATGGGTAAAGTCCTTTAGTTGTTTACGAGATAGGTAAGGTGGCATGATATGGTCGTGAAGGTAGGTAAAGAGATTTTAATACCATACAGAACTAGTACCGATAATATCATAGATCATTTCAGTGGTTGAAGGTTCTTGAGCAAGTGAAAGAGGATTTTTAACGAGGAATTGATATTCTTTTACCTTGTTTTTTTTATTGATCAAAAATCCAATTGTGGCCATGGCATCTATTATCTTATTACTATACTTAGGTATGTGTTTAAACTTTACATCAATAATATGATGTTTGATAGTGTTGATCATGACCTTGTATGCCACTAGCTTGTCATATTTGGTTTGAATGTGGTCTATAACTTGATTGATGATTAACTGAGAATGACCATAAATCATGAGATGTTGAATATTCCATTGTTCTACTTAATGATTCTTTGAAATGAGTGTTTTATATTCATCCATGTTGTTAGTACAAGGAAAGTGGATATGGAATGATTGAGGGATTAGGTCCCCCTATGGTGTAATAAATAATAATAATCCTGCCCCTTATCCATGCTATGTGAATAATCCATCAAAATACAACTTCTAGTGCTCTTCCTCAGGAGGTGTTTCAATGATGGTCATCATGGACTCATCTAGGAATTGAAAAGTAATGGGTTCGATATTTATAAGGAGAGCCTTAACAAGCTAATCTATAAGTAATTATCCCTTTAAATCCTTTTGATTGATGTTTTATGTCTCAAAATCACTAAGAAGCATGATCCATTTAGCCATACAACCTTTTAAATATGTCTTAGATAATAGATACTTGAGAAAATCTTCTTTGGAAATAACTATGGTCTTATCATTAAGCATGTAATGCCATAATTTATGTGTTATGAATACCATAACTAAATAGGATTTTTCTATTGATTTATGTTTGTGTTCATACATTATTAGTGTATAACTTAGATCAAACATGGTGTGTTCTTTTCCATTGTCATCCTACTGAGCTAGAAGTATTGCAGGGATTTGTCTGTGGTAGATAGATACAGTAGAAATGGTTTTCTTAGAAATGGCAGTAACAAAATAGGTGGATTGGAAAGATATTCCTTTAGATGTTGAAATACTTTTTGGCATTCTTTGTCCTAATGAAATGTAACACCATTGTATATAAGTGTGTAATTGGATAGCATTTGTCATATAATTAAGATATGAAGCATCTGATAGATTGAATAAGGCTCTCCAAATTACACAACTACTTTAAATTAGAAGGTGGAGACCTCTTGGTAATAGATCATACTTTTATAGGATCAAATTTAATGTCTTTGTAAGAGATGATGAAGCCTAATAATTTATCGAAAGTGACACTAAAGATGCACTTCCTAGGATTTAATCTGACTTTGTATTCATGGAGCCTTTTATATATTCTCTATAGTGTGGATGGATAATCAACACAGGTATTTGATTTACCCATTATGTCATCGACATACTCTTAAATAATGTCATGCATCATATCATGAAATATGATAGTCATGGATATCTAGTATGTGTCCCCATAATTTTGAAGACCAAATGACATTACTTGATAACAAAATGTTCCCCATCATTCTTAAGACCAAATGACATACGTGGGGTCACCCCTAGGTGGTTTAAATATGACATCATAGGTTCCTTTATACCATGTTACAAAAATTTACTCTAGAGTACCCCACTTACTTCATCTGAGGCCTCTTCCTTCATAGGCTTGATTTTTCATGATCTGATTAGGGATAAGGTACTTTGCATTTTGGTATCAATCATAAATTTGGTTATTGTGGAACCTAGATTCATCATGGCAAGTGGGTCCTCTCCATGGCTAGTGGCTAGTGTGAAAATTATAGGAGATAGAATATGAATCTTACCTTTTCCTTTTCATTTCCATTCTATGCAAGGTGATTTATTTGGAGGTCTTGCATAAGATGTAGGATTTTGTGGAAGCTTGGCAATGTGAAATGTGTCATGGGTCAAGTACTCTCTTGGGCCATTGGTAGAGATGTTAAAATGATTAGACATTTATAGAGGAGTCATATGTGAATATGAATCAAGACTATTTCAATTTTTTCAATTGGCCTCTAGTAACTCAAGAACTATTTCTTTGTATTTGTCTTTTTCAAGAGCCAAATCTAGGCCAAAACAGTAGCTGTTACTTTCATACTCTAATTAAAAATGTTTTTGATGTTCATAGGGATTAAAATCTCTATTCATAATGACCTCCATGCCTAATTTAGAGAACTTGAGACACTAGTGCAATGTTGAAGGGATTGCACAAATTTCATGTATCCAAGGTCTACCCAAGAGTAAATTGTAAGATATGTCTAGGTCTAACAAATGGTAAAGTGTATCATGGGTTAAGGTCCCAATGATAATTTTATGGTGACTTGTGATTCCCATTATTCATTTTTGTAGAGCTTGATAGTAATTTTTTATGATTTTAGATCATTTGTTGTATATTTGAGATGCTTGATGAGATTTAGAAACATAATATTCAAGACCAACCCATTATCTATAAGGACACCTTTAACTTTGTGACACATTATGCCAACTTCAATGTGTAGGGGATTATTATGGAGATGGTAAGGGGATGATATATAACTTTGTTCGAAGGTCAACTAGTGTCCTAGGGATAAATTTCCAACCAAAGCTTGTCATTTGTCTAGGTTTATGTCATTTGGAGTTTGGGATTGGTCGACGAACTTTGTTAAGATGTTCTTGTTGATAGTAGACATATGTAATAAATCCAAAATGGAGATTATTATAGGCATTTTATGAAGTTGTTTCATAATGTTGAACATCTTTTCCCTCATAGTAATATATGAATTGTTCCTAATGAGCATAGTGGGTTGGATGGGTTTGTTGGTAGGTGATTGTTGGCTAGGAATGGTAATTTTTTACTACTGAGTTGTGATTTCACAATCAGTATAGGATAAAAGACCATTGTTACTATAAAATGATGATGGATATGGTACAGATAGGATAAGTATCGATTACTAGTACACTTGGTTTTGGTCATGGGGCAATGATGAGTTATTGGTATAACGCCACAAAAAAGTAATCCCTATTAACTATTGTACTTGTTTATGATCCTATTTCAAGGAAGGATTATTAGCATAAGTGGATTGATTAGAATTGTTTAACAATGGCCCTATTATGTTATCCTTTGTTCTAGGTTTGATAATTATTGTTGAAATGTGATCTCTTACAATATGACCTCCAATTTTGGTGTCATCATGAGCAACTGTGTGGTAAGCCTATTGGTTACTGAAATCATTAAGGCCTTGGTTCCTCCTATTCAATTTCCATTATTTTTATTGATATTGATATTATTATTGTTATCTCAGTTGTTAATATTATTATTGTTATTATGGCCTTCATTGTTGCCATTATTGATTGTTAATATTATGTTGTGGAAAATGGTTTTGGTAGATACCCAAGTTCTTATTTGATGTAGATGCTCTATTATCTACTGTAATCTCCCCATTTTACAACATATTTTGATGAGGTATTTTATGTCCATAAAATGGTGTATATTATGTCCATGAACATGATGGTATTCACATAACTCATTATCTCTATATCATTATGGATATAAAACACCATTAGGATAATGCTTTGAAATTGACCAACTAATCAAGTTAGTAATGGATAACTTTTAAAACACTAGTTTGATAGGTTCTCCAAGGCCACTTAATACTTTAAGAGTAATTTAAAATCTTCATGGATGAGGTGTTTACAAAGGTGGTGGTTTTTTTTTTTGTTGATATGGTCTATGCTGCTATGAACGTTGTGCTTGCTAAATAGGTTATTGATGAGGAGTAAGTTATATTTTAGGTATAAACTAAGTAGATAGTGTTTACACCATTTATACATGATGAAATTCAGCTACTTTATTTACAATATAATTATTATTATGGTTTAATTGTTTGAATTTTTCATAATTACTAGCTTGGGATGATGTCAATGCTTGGGCTTAGACTTGGTTTTGGTTCTGATTTTCACCTGTTACATATTATTTTTTGGGTTTTGTTTTGAAGAAGTGCACTTGATAATAAATTTCTTAATAATGCCCTTCTAAATTAGCAAACATTTTTCAATGATCTATTTGAAGGTATGTGCACATTGAAAGTCTAGATGATAGGATATCTCATTGTTAAAATTTTAAGTAACAATAGCAGCCAATTTTTTGTCTAGTAAGTTGTGGGTGAAATGGATAGCAAGTTATCTCCATCACTTTAGATAGCTTGTAAATATTTTGATTAATTTATGCTTGGCCTGAGAAAAATATACCAATTAAATATTATGTCTAATATTATAAGATAAATGTTACACAAATTAGTCTGAGAGGTTTTTAAAATTAGATATAAAATTCTTTTGAAATTTTAGGAACCAATCCAAATCCTATCCTTCTAGAATCTAGGAAAATAATAGTAGTTAAAGGTCATTGTAATCCACTATTTGGTAAGCAATAAAGAATTATATCAAATAGACTTTACGGCCTCTTTTACCCTTGTATGTATCAAATTTTTAGTGGTTTATACACTAGAGGAAATGATATCTACATATACTCCATGATTAATGGGTAGGAACAGATGACATCTAAATTGAACTCTTGGTTTGCTTCCCTGATTTAATGGTGGAAATTGCATACTCAATTTATTGTATTTCTTGTGCCAAGAAACTGGATGGAAAAATGACCTAAGATGGAGGCTAGGAGGTTAAAGGTGGATTAACTTAATCAGGTTATGATGGAGGAATGGTTTATTTTGGAATGTTGGTTTGATTATGGAACAAAATAGGAATATGAATTCATGGATTGGGATGTAGTTGTTGAAGTTGAACATGGTGTGGTGTGATATTATGATTTATATTTAGTATATAGGACTAATTTTGAGGTAATTGTGGTTTCAATAGAAAGACAAGGCTCTGGGTAAAGTATTTGACCTATTGATGTTGAGTAGGGACTTGATACCAGCTAGTCAAAATTGGTTAAATAATGGGAACATGTTGTGGACCAAGGTCCTATCATTATATTTATGCCATATTCTAAACTAAAGGTAATTTGTACTTGTTGGATATTAGTACCTCTTTGTTACATGAACATCAATTTTGAAGTAGACACTATTTGGGTGTTCATCATTTATCTTTTACCAATAGACATATGTTATTGATTAGACAACATTTATGATTATGAAGTCATATTGATCAATGATTGTTGAGTAACCCTTATCACTACCTGTTGAGGTGTCATAATATTCTACCTCTATTATGATCGTATATTAGACTGTGACAATTGTTATGGAATGCTAGTCATGACATATTGAGGTGGAGTAGCATTCATCATTTTTTGATGAATTAAGGCACTAATCATTGGTTAATTACTTATTCATTACAATTGTGTTCTTGATGAAGTAGTTGGTTGTGGATTTTAGGTAACTTACTATGTTTGGTATGTCAGAGTTCATATCCACTGCTACTATGAACCACTCATAGTATTAACCAAAGTAACTTATTACTGTGGACTATTTATTGGTGTAGTTAAACCACTTTGGCCTAGATTAGATTTTACTTGTGTGTTATCCACTATGTTTGGTATATTATTCTTCATAGAAGTAATAGGCACTTCTTTAATAAATGGGACATTGTACATGTTAAAAACTAATGTGATTTGTATTAATGGGTCTATACTCAAATTATCTTGACTAGTCAAATTAATTAATACTCCAACTATAATAACTAACTCTATGAGTAGAGCATTTGACAGGGCCATGGTATTAAAATTATGTGATAGATTCAAAAAAAATTGATATGCTTGATACATTTGTATAAAGTGGTATTCCATGAGGCCCTTTCCTTTTATAATCATATTTGGGTCTTAATACCACATTAACATGAGTGCCTGAGGATTTATAGTAGAGGTATGATCAATTATTTAGTTATAAGACATGTTGAGAGGCACTCTCACTATACTCGGTAAATTTTCATGGAGGAAGTCTGCTAGAAACTTAGCCCCTACCTCAACAAATATAATTAATTTTTTTTCCTTATTTTCAAGAAAGTGATGATGGAAAAAATAAGGATCATATGTCTATGGCATAGCAATTTAATATGGTTTTTGTTTAACTTTTTCTAGAAGTGATGGTTCACTAATAAGATACCACATAGATTACTCTTGGTCTTTCTCTGAGTAATGAGGCATGTTAACCAAATAAATTTATAGTAGATCATGGATTTGTTTCCCAAACTAAAACATGTAAGAAGGATAAGGATCTAACTCACAAAACACATCATCACCATTGTGGTCTTAAACAAAGTAATATTGTGTGACCATGTTATTATATCTTAGATTGTACATGGTTTAACTACAAGTTCAATGAGACATATCCAAATTAATGATTAATGTTATGTGAAGAAGGCCTAAATTTTTACAAACTCCTAAAAATAAGGTCTAAAGGACTAATGGTCCAAACTTGGTCTAAGAAATGGATTTGTATCTCAAAAATATTTGTGACAAACTTGGTCTAAAATAGTCCAACATCAAATGTTTTACACAAGATGACAAGTGGATGAAATAAAAAATAATGCCAAAGGTAAAAATCTTTTCAAATAAGTATAAAATCGGTATAACTAAACAAAGGTTACTAGGTATTTTGGAAACAAGGCACAAAATCTAGGCTTAAAATAGGAATTACTAGGTATTTTGAGAATAAGGAAAAAAAATAGACTGTAAACTAAAGTAGGTATAATTGGCAAAAGATTTAATATAACAAATTTGAAGTACTTTTTCATAAACTAGGAATTTATATTTAAACACACACTTGATCATTTTGCATAAGACATTAATCTTTAGGCATATGAAAGATAGACTACTTCCCCATAACTAGTCACATAAATAGTCTTTAAAATTAGAAAATAATTAGTCGAAGTTTCACAACCCAAAATTGAAAAGTAAATGTATAAGACAAAGTTACATGAGGCATAGGAATAAACCAGGAATTTTTTAAATCTGAACTTACCAAGGCTAACTTTGAACTTGATTTAAAAAGCTAGGTTTCTTAAAACAAATAACAAGCTAGATAATGTGATGATACTAGGCATATAACCAAAAGGCACACATGGTTTTGAAATCATAAATTTGGACACAAGGAAACAAGTCTTTGAAATAGTTAAAACATAATAATGATTTTATCTTAATCTAAAGGTATGACAATTTTTTTGTTTCAATACTCTAAGCCACAAAGATTTTGGAAATAATTAGGCAATGTAATGACACTTTTGTTAATCAAGTGAAACATAGAAAGGTTTGACAAATGACTAATGTAAATATAGTGTCAAATGGATAGAATAACACCTATTCAAACAAAGGAGTGATGTGTAAACATGACTTGTTTTGGATGTAGTATGAAAAAATAGTTTTGACTCATGACCATGTGATTAAAAAGGACAAACAACATAAACACCTATGTATAATGTTCTAAATCCTAAAACTAATAAGGTTACATCGCACTGTCAAATTCCATCTATATAATTTATCTTGAGAGTATTTTAATTTGGTAATACAAAAATTAAAAGCATAAGAAAATAAGTATTTTTAATCCCCCTCTTCTATTAAAAGTTTGTATGATGATATGAAACTCAGGGATACTCACCTTGCATCAAAAATATACCCACAATAAGAAGGGTTGTTTAAATTATTAATTTTCATTCATTTCTAAATGGTCCCATATGTATGGAAAACAATAGCGTGCATCAAGTCATTTAGTTCCATATCAATTAGATTGTTGTGAAAAGGTCTAGTCCTTTTCACAACCATGACATCCATCAATTTTTGAGTGTGTTGTGATGTTTGAGTCAATCATTCATTTTGAGACTGAGTACCACTAATGGAGCTTTTTTAATCACTCAAATAATAATCTAAGTAGGTCACCCTTAATTTGTATACCCCACTATGGAGTGGGGTCGAAATGATGTCAGGAGATGAATTCTCAGGTCAGTACTTCCTTAGATAACTCACAAGGAGGTGATGAACTCCCTCCCATAAGTCAAGATGCATGAAAATAAAGAAAGTGGAAGAACTTTAGGGTCATTTTGGGGTCACCCAAATCATATGGATTTTAGATAGGGCTTTAGTGACTTTCCTTCCATGATTATTGACCAAAGAAAAAAATGCAAAGAGTGAACATTTTAATCACCCAAGTTCCCTAAAGGGGACGGGTGGAGAGTAGACATGTGACACTCATATTTATAGAAAAACACTTAAACAAACAAGTATAAAAATGCAAACTCTTATGAATATTTAACTAAAGTGAGAATTCACTTTCATAACACTAAACAAAATATGTTATGAATATTGAGCCCCTTGGCATTGTGTTGCAAACTTAAACAACATGAAAAATAACTCAAGTAAAAGGATTTTAAACCACTAAATTTAAATGTCAGTTTTGTAACATAGAGTGTTTGGAAATGTCCTTTCTTTTCCTTTGGGTCCTATTAAATATGTTAGTGGGTTTACTTGTTGCTTGATAAAAGTGATGCCCTTGAAAATTAACTCAACAAAGTAGAAAATATCCTCTCTGGAATGATTTTACAGTTACATAATAAATTGTGAACTTAAAAATTGTTCTGTAATAAAAACACGATCAAGAAAAAATACTTAAAAACTCACAATGAGTAGTTTCATGGGTTTCAAACAATTTTTCAACTCTATTTTATGATTTTAATGCTATGTTTGATGATTTCAATGCTCTATTTGATGATTTTGTTACCATGTTTGCTAATTTTTCTATGTTGTTTGATCATTTCATTACTCTGTTAGATGATTTTGCTACTCTATTTTATAATTTTCCTACTTAAGAAGACAAATTTACTACTATATATGACAATTTTGTAATTCTTGAGAAACTTGTAGTAAAAGAAGTATACCGTAATGACTTCAAAGTTTTATAATGACTTTGTTGCTAAGTAAAACAAATTTTCAACCTAAAAATACAATTTTTATCCACTTGAAAATGATTTTGGTGATATAAATAATGTTTTTGCTAATCTATAATAATTTCATAGGTAGCTAAAATAATGAAAATGGATTTTTCCTATGGGATAATTTCATAGTTTTGATCAATAATTTCATAGTTTCCAAAGTCCAAGTCTAAACCCATGTTATTTCCTATTTTTTATAAACAAATTCATAGATTGATTCACTAATTTTGCTATTTTCTATGCTAAATTCATAATTATGCAGTCACAAATTCATGAATATGTAGTCAAAAGCAAGAACTTGGAAAAGTTAGAAATAAATTATGAAATTAAGATCTATAATGAAGTATTATTGGCTCATAAAACCTCCTAATATACTCCATGCATGCTTTTGGGGTGTGTGGTCCCACTAGGCATGCCATGGTATGAACAATGAATATGTAGAGTGGAGGTTAGTCTTGTGTTAGTCCAACAAAATAAATTAAAGATAACACACTAAAAATCCTAAAACCTTTATCCTAGACACTAGGGAGACCATAGGTAACAAGAATACATATGATAACATAACTATAACATAAAATAAAACACACTTTTACCTTGAATAGACGTCTAAGTGGCTTGTTGAAGTGGCTTACTCAATTTGTGCACCAAGAAATCTTTGATAATGAAGCTTTCTTTACTCCTTTATTTGGAACCTTGGTTTGGCTAGTTGGATTATGAATTTCACATGGTAACGTTAATTTAATGATTTGTCTCTCTACAAATTAACATTATAAATTTTTCATATTATAGCTCATATATAAATAGGTATGTCTTTATATTTATAGCCTTAAAAGTTAACTCTCACCCAAGGTGAATTAAGGTTGAGTTTTAAAATGGAATGAGTTCAAACTAACCCTAGGTGAGTTGAGGCTAACTCTAGTTGAGTTAAAATTTGTCACCTAATTATGATTTTAAAAAATTAGGCATGGATCCTAAATTAGATATTTTGTGATATTTAAGAACTTGATAACTCATAAAGGTAATGATGAGAAGGTTTGATATGTTGAATTTTGGAATTTATATTTTTACATATTCATTAATTAAAAATTGATAATTAATGTAATCATTTGATAGTTTTTAATTAGATGATTCATTTTGATTAGTATTTTATATCTTTTAAGATTTGTTCAAGTGCCCCAATTAATAGGTCTATTGCCAAAATTTCTAGTTGTTAGGTCACAAGGTGATTAGGGATGAATTCGTAAGAGCTTATTATTTCATACAGTACAATTCCCCAAATAGGGATGCCTAAATATGATTTTGAGGATTTATAAATGATGCATAGATAAAATTTGGATGTTTTATGATTTTTAGGCTTAGTTTGCAATGTTTGGTAGAAATCAATTTAAAGTCAAGTTGAAAGCTAGTTGTGGCCAGAATTGGGTTTTTACACTATTAGATAGGGAATGATCCTCTTATCAACACTAACATTCCTACCACTATCAATCTTACTCATCTAATTAATACAACTAAAGTGACTTCTTAAATTATTCAACAAATGAATGTTAGGAAAACAACTAAAAATTACCAAATGATTCAAATTCAATCTCATATCTTACAAAGGTCTAATAAACCACCTCAAGTCATCCCGAATAAAACAAATCATAATTTTATCCCCCCCTAATCTTTGAGATGAAAATGCTAATATCAACCCTCAACCCAATTTGCATAAAAAAAGTTAATCATAATCATTAAAATGATCTTGTATCTCCATTCATTGCATCGATAGACATTGAAAAAATTTCTCCAACTATTATATATGATAGAACTAAGGACCCCACTATATTTATTAAATATTTTGGCAACCTCTATATGTAATGGGTACAAACTAACATCTTTACTACCACCAAGATACTATCTAAAACATTTATTGGCAATGTACATTAATGGTTCAATCAACTTCCTATACCTTGCATTACACAAATATAATATTTAGTCATAACTCTAGTGAAGGAATTCTAACATAATGACCTTCCTAAAAATTACCTTATTCTTTTCATTAATGGCAAGCAACTTCCTAATGAATCTACTCAAGATTTCATCAAACAATGGAATTTTATAGCTTAAAAATTGAACCATAACATAAATGATGATATTATTTTGAAATTATATATTACTTCACTTGAATCCCCTCTTCAATATAAAGTTTTGATGTTTTCCCCTACGACTCTAGAATAATCCTTAGATGAAGAAGAAAGGAAAAAAAAATTTATGACTCAATTTTAATCACCTCAAGAAATTACTAAAGAACTTTTTAAATCATTTTATCATAAAATTGATTCATCTAAGCCTCCCCAACCTCAAAAGGGAGCATCCCATTCAACCAATTTTACCCCAACATACCCTCCCTTGTGTGTAGAATAACTTAAGAGTAAATTTCCACCTTCTAAATCCATTAGAATTGATCTTTCCAAACCTCCTGTAAAATGGTGCAATCCTAATTAGTTTTGTTGGTTTCATGCTACAATAGGCCATTCTCATGAAACATGTCATAATATTAATCAATTTCTTCTTGCTTCCTCATTTGGTCCATATTTAAATATTAATACATGTAACAAAAAATTTATCAAGAATATTTTCAAGCCTCTCAAACCCAATCTAAAAATTAAAATCACATCAATATCACCTACCTAATGATCAAGAATAATTACCACATAACTCTACCTCATCCACTAATGTTGTCTAAACCATAACTGATCATTCTTAATACAATAGTAAGGTAAGGTTAACTAACATTAATAACTTCAAATGTGTGGTTCCATTCATTAAATCTCAACCTCTTAAGTCACTCAAACCCAAGGAGCATTTAGTTCAAATGTCCACTACAAAGCACATCATAGAGGGTCCTTATTTGGATTATATAACTCTTTGTACCTATCCTCCACATCCTAATTTCAATTTAAACATCCTCAATATCCAACATTTCAAGACATTTACCTATCTCCAATTACAAATGAAATCCCAATACATTTCATTCTGATTGTTGGATTTCAACTCAGTCCACATCACATGTTAAGGCATCTTGTGATGCTTATCCATATCTCAATTTAAAATTTGGGGCATCTTGTGATGCCCTTACCTACATCATATTACCATTTAGTTCATCCTAAAATTCCCAATATTATTTTCAATTACATAATAACAAACAAAATCAAATTCAATAAAACTTTAAAGACATAGGCTTGTATTTCAGATGACCATATAAATGATATTGATGTTATCATATCTTTTGTTGATTTATTATCTTATGTATATTTGTTTTTATATATATTCTTTAATTTAGTTTCATTTTAATTATACCATTATTTCCTTTGGTTTCTTTTATTTTGTTTCACTTTACTTGGTATCAGTATTTCCTTCTAGGATTTTTGGTTTTATATCACATTACATTCGACATTTGTTTCTTTTGTGGTTCTTAGGAAGCACCTTCAATATTTTCATTGTTTTTAATTTTATCACATTTTTATCATTTTTACCCAAGTATCTTTATGATTATTTGATACTTATTTAGGTTCACCCTTTGTTATGATGATAATTTACTTTACCCCTCTTTTTGGGATGACTACTAATTTCATCGGTACTTGTGAAAGATCCCTTGTAGGTTAGTATGGCTTGTCTAGTGACATGACTCTCATAAAATTATCTCATCTCTCTCATATCATTATTTTACCTACTTTTGATCATATATGATCATATTTATCATTGTATTACTTATTACACTGATGGATCTCATGATCCCCATCTTTCCTTTATTTCCTTTAATTTAAGGCATAAATAGGTCAGTTTTGAGATTGCACAATTACTTCTGGGAAAGTCTAGGTGTCTTTAGACACAATGGTATTTAGGTAATTTTCTATAGTGACAAAGTGTAAGATATATTATTTTCATCACCTATTTCACTCATTATTGGTCTACTCAATCAATTAATATGGAGGGGGAAAATAGAAAAAGATAATAAAAATTATAATCCAAATCATAAAAGAAACAAAATTCAGTGATCAAAAAGAAAAAATAATTAAAATTCCAACCACATAAGACAATGAAATTTGGCACATCTCTTATATTATTCAAAGTTAAAATATAAAGTTGGAATCATGTTAGATCTGAGATCTATTGTGATTTGGTAAGCTATTAGACTAGGATAAGAAGTATTATTATGTGATATACTTATAGTGCCACCTAATTTTTCACACAAGTACCCAATCCTCAAAGTAGATTGATATATTTTAAAGGGGTCTTAAGGAATAGGAAATATGTTGTGGGAAGGTAGGCCCAATTTAATTTTCATGTATATAGCCTTTATGAGATGATATATGTACTTCTCTTGTTAATTCCTAGATTTGTATTCATTAGTCAGAGTGAACTATGTCTTTAACATCGATAGTTCTTAGCCTTGATCACTTGCATATTATGTCTCATTCTTACTAAGTATGTTTATATCACCCATGTGGTGCCTTACATACCTTATTTCTATCATATTTGTTAGATAATCCCCTTCTTAGATATGGATTTTAGCTGATAACATCCTTGATCACATATACCTACTTACATTTCTTGGTTTATAGTTTATTATTTAAATTTTAATACCTTTGAAACGATTAGGTTTTACTCAAAAAAACCATTAGATAGTTTTCTTAAAAAATGATATTATTATCATACTAGTAATGCCATTAGGTGGTTGTGTTTTTTTACATCTAATTTTAGAACAAACACTAAGTTTGAGTTGTCATCCTTTACAGCTTTTGATTTTTATTTATCCATCATGTTCTTGTTTGATTTTTTTGTACATAACTTATATTATATAGGACATTTGACATTCCTACATATTATTATTCAGGTTTGAATTTTCATGCTTATCTTACATCTTGACTTACATTTCATTTTCAATCATATGTGCTTTTTTGTATTTTATTTGACATGTTTATTGATGAAGGAGGATTAAAATGACAATCTATAAACTTATAAATTGAGAATATATAATGTAAATAGTTATTTTTAGGTGTCTTAGGAGGGTTAATAAAACCCTGAGATGGATTCACTTGTATTAGTCTAGCTACATTGGAGTTTTTACCCAAAAAAAGGTTTTAGAATATTCTAATAGTTGTAAGCCTTCACAAGGGCATGAAACAACATAAAAGGTCAATGAGATATGGTTTAAATACCCATTCACATGTGTAAATGTGTCTACTTGTATTTAAAAATGTAAAAATATATCGTAGGTTGTAATCTTCTATGTAGAAGTAAAGGAGGAATGTAGTTGAGAGAATATTGGTCTTGATAAAGACCAATCTAAAGTTGTCAAAGAAGAGATACCTATTACACCTTGAAGTAAGGAGATAAATAAGGAAAGGAAACATGAATATAGGGAGTATTTGGAGTCTTTGTTATGTAGATTAGAGTTGTGTATGAGTGAGAGATGAAGCCTAAGACCTTTAGTCCCATATTCTAATTGTAAATAAAATATTGTGTTTTATGATCAATGAAGGAAGTTATTCAATGTGAAGATTTTATATGAGTACAAAGGATCTTGATAGTCAAACTATGAAAATAGTGTTTTGATTGATAGTATACTAACAATGCAAGTTAAATCTTCATAGTTTTGGGTGGAATACAAGATCCAAAGATCGAGACTCATTTCTAGTTGAATTGGTATTAATATTTTTGGTTTCCTAAGTTTCAAATTAGATTATAGATTATGTGTTATTATTGTTGTTGAAGCATAATTTTATGTATAGGTTTATTATAGAGTGGGTTGATAATCTTTCTATTGTAGACACGTATCTATTTTATATTTTAAAAATTTATTGAGTTAGGAAGAAGGTCATAGTATCTATACGTAGTGTTGTTTGGAGAAGTTAAGAATGCATATGTTTTAATCCATTCATTTAAGGATTTGGTAATTTATGGAAGACCCCACCGAGTCTATGGTAGAATAGAGCTATAGGTAGGGATGTGTGGCTTATTATAATGTATGGAAGTACAATTTTAAACATTCAACATAAGAAGGAGAGGAGATTTGGAGAATTTTATATATTGAATAAATTATTGTAATGATGTTAATATCGAGTCCCATAAAGATACTTATGGGTATTGGAATGAAAGGAATAGTAAGAAAGTTGTAGAGGGTTAGTATTGTTTCTTTATAATAAAAAATTCTCTAATAGACCCAAAAATAAAGTATTGCGAGTAAAATTTCTGAGTGGGTATAAATGCTTTTGATTTATATTCTTGTATTTTGTAAAACTATACAAGCTAGAGGTAAATGAGAAAATACCTAAAAATGTTGTGATATATTGGATAATGATAAACCATTGTAAGTTTTCATCAATATGTGCCATAAACACTCATGTTGGGGAACTCAACAAGGTAATGAAGAAAACTATAAATGTCCTGGTATGTAATTTACTCTGTTTAAGTAATTTAAATTGCCAAATTCTGTGAAAAGGTCTATATACATCTATATAAGTAATGTTTCATTAACTAATTTGGATTATAGTATGTGATATACTATGAATTAATGCAAATTGTATAATGAAGTGTTCAAATTTGATCATTGAGCATTGTAAACTCAAACCATTAAAGTAAAGAAATAAAAGGAGTTGGTAAGGAAACAAAAGTTTATGTAGTAAGTTATGTGTAGAACATAATTTTGTATTCAACATTGATTGTAATCACATAAGTTGGGGTCAAGATTCCTAGACTGGACTATGAATTATTGAGATAATATCAATGGCATAATTGAATTGAATTATGTGAATAAAGATACAATCAATAGATAATTTAATATTAATATTATGAAAATATGAAACTGAATTATCTGACACCAAGATAGGAATATACATGCTCTTGAATAGTAAACTTTAAATAGGTAAATAACTTAATATTTGTGAATGAGAATCAAATTGGAAATGACGTGATAGATTATCATCATTTATATTCCATGAAGTTACATTTCACTTACTTACATACCTTTGTTAGAGTTTTTTTGCATGATATTTCATTTACTTACAATGTTTTAAATATTTCCCAACATGATTCAATATATTCTACATTCAATTTTATCATCTCATGTTTTACATGCTTCCCAACCTTATTTAGTATGTTATGCATTCCTTTTTTCCATTGATATATTAAATGATTTCAAACTTGATTAAGTATGTTTTACATTCATTTTTATCATTTTTATTTTACATGCTTCCAAACTTGATTTAGTGTGTTTAACATTCATTCAATTAGGATATTTGAATGAAGTCACTCATCACAAAGGTATGTTAAGGTACATATATGGTACTTTAAGTTAATTTAATTTCATTTTAGCACTAATTTTATTATTTATTTTTTAATTATCTTAGTTTTTTTCTTTATTATTTCTAGAAGCACCATCCTGTGTTACATTCATGTGATATGTGATGATCTTTGAGTGGGGCATATGTATAAACATAATATTTTTAATATTTGTCACTTAATAACACTTTATCTCTTGTATTAACCTATCAATTTTTAATCTCTCTAAGTGCACACATTAAAGGAGGCACTCAAAAAGGTGGGGGTAAACCATTGGTATTTTGCATGTTTTTTTATGGCTTTGTATCATTCCCACTATTAATCCAAATTTCTTATTTAGAGATTATATCCATTTACCTCGTATGATGCCTCCATAAATTCCTAAAATATTGAAATATGACTAAGTCTAAAATTATAAAACCCTAAAATATGGCTATGTCTAAAATGTAGTAGGACCCTCTAGAATGTAGAATTTGGATTATAGCTCATAATGGTCTAAAATGAATATCAAAAATCATGAGAGTATAAATATAAAATATCACATAAATTATAATAAACTATATGTCCATATATAAAATTAATCATATATTTAAATATTTATCTTATATTTATGCCACCTATTTTAGACTCCTTTCCTACTATGTCGACTAGGACAACTCTATCATTCATCTCATCCTACAATGTGAACCGTAATAACACCCTCATTCATCTTATATCATCCAATTAATAAAATATGACATAATCGAATATGTTTTTTTTGGTATAAAATAAGTTAATCAACACATTATAAAACTAGGTTAGTTTGACCGACCTAGTTTTATACTTAATGGCTCTTTTTCTCACCAAACAAGGTCTACCTGACTGACCTTGTAGGTAAAATTACTGAAAGGGTTTAGGGTTAATATATAGATATAAATACCAACTCAAATAAATTTTTAAAGGATAATAATTTGACTACACATCATTACCACTCATAAATATGCTTATACTATCAATTTAAGATTTCATTGCTTAGGTTTTTATCTTAGAGTACTAGCACTTGTCTTGTGGAGGTATTGGATGCATAGGAGAAGTATTTTAACCTAGATCTAATATATCCTTGTGATCCTTACAAGCCAAAAAATCCTATTACAAATCACCATTAGTCAAGGGAGATATTGGGATAGGATAGTTTCACTTCAATAATATAAGTACACTCCTAGCCAAGTTCACATTTGGTTACGTAGATGTTGTAGATTTATAGGATTAAATTGTATAATTACTTGATTATATTAATTTTAAATTATCTTAAATCAAATTATCTTTTATTTTTATTATCTTCTCCATCTTTTTCAAAGTTTTGATAAGCACTAGATTAGAAGGTATGTATATTTACTAAAGTAGACTATATTTTAGTTTAGTAGATCAACTAATTTCTTTTATCACATTATAAGACCTAAATATGGTTTTTGTATGATGTCATTTGACTAAACACCTTGGAAACCTCTCTTTTGTCATTGTGCAATAAGATACCCCTTAGTTAGTGTACAAGATTCATCATTGGTCATGACCCTAATATAATAAAGCATTGTTAAATGTATTGTTAGTTGATTACCTTCATTAAGATTATATATTAATAAGTAGGATAAGTTACATATATATATATCTTATTTTACTTTCATACAATACTCATCTCAAAAATTATTCCCTAGGATTTATCTATTGAGTCATGATCACCTTTTCTCCTGATCTTTGTAACCACAAAAGGCAAAAAGGTTTTAATTATTTCCCTAAGATGTGGATTTCTAGGCTTGATCAAATATGAAAAACATGTTTATATTAAAAAATAGGCTACTTTCATTTATGTTTGGTCTATCATTACCTTCCACTTAGGGAGTGACTCTCCCATTTGGGAATTTCTCAGCCCAAGTGCTTATAATATTTGAATAATCTCTTATGGTTTTGCCCCAGACCATAGTCTTCATGGAAATTGATCTATATCCTATTTTAGGCATATCACTTTGATCATTTTTTTTAGCATCTTGTTTTGATTAGGGATTCATTTTATTGGTCTATTGTTATTACCTTTTTATGATATTTTTTAGAGCTATGATTATTTTCCAATTAAGGAAGGCTAGGAATAATGATATATTCAACAATGATGAATGTTCATGTATTTATTCCATTAATGACAAGGTTTGTATTATATCCTTGATCCGCATGCAGATTCAAGCCTAAACATATAAGGTGGTTATGCAAGTTTCCCATTTGTAGGAATTTTTAGATCATTAGAGGATATTGCATGCATAGTGAGATACATACCACCTGATAAGCCATGCTAATGTTCACATACACCACCTCCCAAGAGGCATAAAATTTAATCATGCAATCATAACCACTTTTCCTCTTATTGTCACTGGGGGAAATTTAGGTCATTGCCACTTCATATAAAATATGGTGAAACTAATCCTAAAGGGATTTATTATTAGAATTTATAATTAACCTCATGCCACTAATTTATAAGTGTTTTATATTAATCTAGACCCCCTAGATTGTTAGGTGGCATTCAATCCTCCTACTATATAGATTTCCTTTTAGACTAGTCCACTACCGAAGTATGATCCCCGCCTCATCCCTCAGGTGATGTGGCATATGATTAAATTATATTATGTTGTCTTGTTGATGTAATTTGGTTTTGAATTTCATATTTTATTTGATATTTTTTGGTTCTTTATTTTGGTGACATGCTTTAAGATGATTGTTTTTCCTTTGGCAAGGAGCAAGATCTATGTATACCAACTATCTGCTTTGCCATGTAACCTTCTATGTTCTATTATTTTCTATAATAAAGTTACCACGAACCATTTCAATAGTAAAATAATTAAGTTCTCTCTAATTAAGGCTATATTTAAATACAACCTTGTTTTTTTTTTATACTATTTTAATCAATTTTATTTTAGTAAAAAGGTAAATAATGCAATACAACATTCATTTTTTCAATATAATTGATCTATTCTAACTATAAGAAACAATTAGTTTTAAATATCTTTTAAATTTCTCCAATAAATCTATTCCTTTATAACTAAACTAATTTAATAATAAACATTGTATTACATATTTATTACATCTTATAACATATGTCATTCCAAAGTAAATGATAAACACCTATGTTAAATACCATTCTATTATTGAAAAACATAATATGTGAATAAAAAGAAAATACGGTCAATTATCTAATATTATAATATAATAAACTAAATTTTAAATTATGCATGGGATCTTAGGTGATATA
>JARHVA010002064.1:1717500-1762500 GCA_037957365.1 Torreya grandis | reverse complement strand
TAAAAACACAACTTGCACTAATGTCCCTGGGTTACTTATACAAGTTTCATCAAAATTGTGTTTGAACCAACATGTGGGGGAAGCTCCAAGATTGATTCTAATCTACTTTGTTTATTATACTTAATTACCATTGACCCATTAATGGGAGGGATAATTAGTAATTTACATGTCCCAATCACTCTCATATAGCATCTTGAAAGATGTCCCTTTTTTTATTTAAACCAAGCCGATATCAACTCATAGATAGATATTTCTTCTTCACATAGAATCATATATAACATTATTTCTTTATTTTTAAATATACATTAGTTTTTTAATTTCCAAATAGACCAGATGAGAATGGTTGGACTGAAACACCATAAGAAGTACATAGAATGATTTACATCAGTAATAGGCCTTGTTAACAAATATTTTTCAAGAGAGGGAAGCCAATCCCAAATCCAATCAGACTTGTGATAGAGACATAACCAACACCAAAATACAAAATATTATTTAAACAAAATATGTTCTAATGTTTCCTCCTTTGTATTGCACAAAAAACATCTAGAGGGGCCCTAAAATCCTATTTTACATATCTTTTCCTGAATTAAGATCCTATTATGAAATGTTAACAATGTAAAATCCCCAAATTTTTGGATGCCTTCTTTCCACAAACAAAAATTACTAGCCTAACCAAAATAGGATTCTAAAATCTCAACCATTTGGTAACCAAGGTTAAAATCATACCTCCCACATTTGGCCCCATTCTAGTGTATACCATCCTATTTATCATTGATAAAGACTTAATTATAAGAAAGATAGGCAAATATCACCCTTATTTAATCTTAATGGAGAGGTAGATTTGTTAAACTTTTCCATCACCTAACTACAACATTCTGATAATAATGAAACTCTAAATAGTCAACAACCTTATTCCCCAAACATTCTTATAGATACTCCCTCACCTCAGGAACATTGAGAACATCCATTAATAGCTTGTGTCCATTCCAAGAATCAAGCCAAAAATATGCTCTTCTCCCATTATGAATAGTCCATCACACATGCTCTGCTATGACCGGTCTACACTTGATAAAAATGTTCCAAATAAGGGAACCTTTAGGTGGATTTTTTACTAAAACCATACTCCAGGGGTATTATGATCCCATATATATCTACCTGAGATGTTTGCTCCACAATGTTTTTGGATATTCTAACATCAATCAAACAAGATTAGCTCCAAAGACTTAGTTTTGAAGATGAATATCATTTATACCAGAATCTCCCAACTTTTTTAGTTTATAGACACAATCCTATTTTAGGAGAGGAATTTTAATTTTTTAAAAATCACTTCACTAAAGGAAATCCTCAATTATTTCATTTAATTTTTTTATCACAATGCAAATAGGATGCAAGATAGAGAATCTGTACATAGGAAGTGAGATTTGAAATTTTTAATCAAACCCTCCCACAAATTTGAGTAGCCAACTCCTAAGGAAAGCAGTATCCCAAGATATTTTCTAGGGACTTTACCAATATTGAATCCAATAATAGATTAAATCTCTCTTTGTTCATCCTTATTTTAATTAACAAATAAAATTACATATTTACCTTTATTTACCATTTGACCTAACTCCTATTCATAGCTATTCAAAAGAGATTTAAATTCCTGAGCCTCATCCAAAGTAACAGAACTAAAAAAGAAAGTATCATCAGCAAACTAATACTAGGTCAGACTATCCAAAACATCTACCACTTTCAACCCTGACACCCTATTTTTAATTTTGGCTTATGTCACAACTAAACCCAATACCTCATCCATTATAATAAAGAGAATAATATATAGAGGATCTTTCTAGCTCAAACCCCACAAAGCTTCAAAGAAGACAACATGACTACTATTGATCAAGATAGATAATTTTGGAATAGCTACACCACTGAAGATCTAATCACACAAATCTTTGTTGAAGGTAAATTTTTCCAAATCTTTAGAAGGAAGTGGCAATACACCCTATCATAGTATTTACTAATGTCATCGTCTATCAACATCAATTTATGATGATTATGAGATAGGGTATGAATAAATTCATGGGACACAATAATAGCTTCTTTGATATTCCTTCCTAGAATAAAACCCACTTATTCTTGAAAATATAAAGAATCTAATGCCAAATTTATTCGATTGGCCAACGACATAGATATGATTTTATATACCAAATTACATAAAGAGATAGGATGAAAAACACTAAAACTCACCTGAGATTCCCCTTTGGGAAAGAGAGAGAGATAAAGGTGGAATTTATATTTAGAGTCACTTTTATATGATATTAAGATTCTTCTACCATTTTAAACATATCTTCAACCATAATCTCCCATAAGGAATGAAAGAAAGCATGAGGGAATCCATCAAGGCCTAGGGATTTATCTTTTTCCATAGAAAAAACCATAGCATGATTTTTATCAAAGGTAAAGGGAGCCAATAAATGAGCATTATGCATATCTAAAATCAGGTTAGGAATTTGCTCAAGATTGAAATTCTAGGCTTTAAGATTAGAATGTTCTTCCCCTAAAAGCAAATTTTGAAATAAAAACATAGTTGTCACCTTCATATCTTCTTAGGGTTCCAACTATTCATTATTAATTGATTTGGTACTATAAATACGCATCACTAACCACTTATCCCTCAATTATGGAAAAAAGTGAAATTTCAATCACCATCCTAGAGTTATTCACCCACTATTTTTATTTCTAGTGTATTTCTTCGATAAGAATAACTTCGTCATAATCTTATAAAATATTCTTTTCAAAAGAAAAATATATGGCATCCATTCCCACCTTCATCATTGACTCATTTAAACAAATTAATGCATCTTCAATCTTGACTTTTTCTTGGAAAATATTTTTCTAAAAACTCAACAATCCACCTTTTGAGGCACCCTTTAATGAAAATAAGTCTCTTGGTCATTTTATACATGACATAACTAGAGGAAGGAGGGAAACAAGACCACCAATCCTTCATAATATATAAGAGAGATAGGTCCATTAGTCACATCATTTCAAACATAAAAGGATAATGTTAAAGAGGACATAACTAATAAATATTTAAAAAAATTGGAATGTAATCAAATCTAAACACCCCTAAAACCAAACTCTCCACTACACAATCACTCAACAAAAAATTAGAGTTAATAAAAGGTATATAAATAAAATATATAATGTTACATAAACCTATTCTTATATTACTCTAATTAAACCAACTTAATTTGTGAACCACATCCAACAACTCATTTCTAAACATACAATACCTAAAAGCCACTCGAGAAGGCCTAGGAGCCTTCACTCCTCCAAGCTTATACTAAGCTTGGAAAATGGTGTTAAAATCATGACATAATAAATTATTTTCCTCCAAAAACTAAAACACATATTAAATATCCTTTCATAGAAATCATTTTTGGTTATGAACATTAGGACCATATACATTAAGGAACATAAAACTAAAATTAGAAGAAAATCTACAAAACCTACACAATTACCATTAAACACCTGAGGCTCTTGCTACAACACTAGCCATAAAAAGAGATAAAATAATAACCAAAAGTATATAAAACCTATTTTTTTCCACAAAATGACTATCCCATGTAGACCAAATTCTTTGGATAGGATTTGTAACTTTCACTAGACTCAATTTGATTTCGTGGGAAGGATGTTTCACCTCATTTCTCTTACTAGGGCATTCAAACCCCTCATACTCCATGAGAGGACATTCATGATTCAAAAGTGAAGAGTTCCACTTGAACTTTCCAACTTCTATAGACTTATGGAAATTACCTTGCCTACCCCCCAAGATCTCCCTAACTAACTTTTTTATGACTTCTTCCCAATTTTATTTTTAGCACACCAATTAGGGTGAGATAAAGAGAACTAGACTTTGTAAATTTAAATAATCTCATAGATATCAAGATCTTATTCTGATTATTATTTTTCCTTTCTATTGAAATCCCTCTCTTCATCTTCTCCTACCCTAGGATAAAACTCATCCACACCAACAACCGAATCCTAAAAACCTAAGCCAGATTGACACAAAGATATTGTAAAAGACATTTAATAGAATAAGATTCAAGTTTGACTAGTTCACATCCTTTAATGATGTATTTAATAGATATCATCCCCCCATTGTCTAAGTTTTTATTAAATATTAAGATTTTTCAATCTTCCTATCTAGCACCGTTGTTTCCAGATCTTTTAATAAAATAGGTAGAACTAAACCTTACTCCAAATCACTTGAAGACCTATTAATTCTAACCAAATTATTATACTAGATTGGAGTAACCACTAAATAGGTGTTAAAAGGAGGATTATCTTTAAAATAATAGAATTTTTTAACATACCCATGGAACCAACATTGAAAACACCAAATTTCTTTTTTAATATCCACTTTTTGACTATAATCCCTTCAAGGGGACTTGATAAAAATATTATATAGAATTTCCTTATTCAAATCCATCATAACCCTAACCATTGCATAAGAATCCAAGATTCCTTCTTCTACCACTTGATCAATCTTAATAAAAGAACCTAGTAAATTACCTAAATCTTTTAGGCAATCCTTACCCCAATAATAAATATAAAGATCATAGAAGTGATCCTAGACTGAGAACTACCAATTTTTAAAACCAAAGTGTCAAAATTAGGGCTCCATATTTGAAAACAAATATGTAATCCATTTAAAGACCAAAAAAGAAAAGTCAAAGCCTATTGACAAGCATCTTAATAGGTAAAAAACCACCACAAAAAAACGTTTATAAATATTATATCTTCACGTCATTAGCCCAATTGGTTTGAACCCAATCCTCTACTTCCTCTAAAGCTAGCCATTTTATTACACTTTTACAGATTAGGGCACTTTGAGAAAGCAACTACAAATTATTAGAGAAATGTTCTAAATCCCATTATAATTCCACAATTTTCCCAATCCACACTCCATCCAAAAAATGATGCATTCCCATCATCCCTAAGAATAAAGAGAAACCTAATCCTCTAGATCCACCTTCTTATGAAACATGTCAATTAAAAAAGCATTCACCCCAGTAGCTACCCTATTGTCTCCTTCTACTTTGTCAATATTTTGCATAGGCTCTTGAATCTACCCATTTTTAATCTATGTCGCTCTCACCTCATGAAGCTATGTAAAACCAACTTCAAAAGTAGACCATTCTTTTGTAGCTAAATTTTCCTCTTCCATATCATGTGACTATTCTTTTCTTCCTTGAAAACCCCTACCAACTACTAGAGTTTTTCACTTCTTACCAGATTTATCCAATGCCTTTTCATGTTACTAAAAATGCTCCATCATTCTCTCCTTTATTATTATCATATTTATTATCTTTTTAAGGATATTTTATTAGCCTATATTTTTATAATATTTAACAATATAAATTTAATAATATAATATTAAAGAGATATAAGATTATAAGGTGTAACCTACCTTTATTTGAAGTTTATAAGTGTCTTAATATAAATGAGAAAATGATGAGATTCACTAACATATTTAATTTTTTTTTTAAATAGAAAAAGTAATTAAGTTATATATATTTTGGTAATATAATAATTCTCTCACTAAATAAGTATATCGACATTTACCCTGAGAGTGCAAGGAATGTTGAATGAAGTGTATAACTTTTTTTTTCATTTCTAGCATATATTCCCCTTTTGAGTAGGATGTGGGAACCCCTAAACCTAATAAACCTCTCTTCCACCTATGACCAATTCATTCAACTAGTGATTCCTTTACCCTGACATTCACATTGTATAATGGATGATACCCACTTATGCACCATTGTGGCATGTATTTTAATAAACCTTATGTACCCACTTTGACCACAATGAAAGCAATAAGATAAAATACATGACCTTGACGTATTACCCTCACATCAGTGTCATTTCATTGTTGATTTAATGCACACATTGGACATGGACTCTTTATATAATCAAATATAAAATAATCAATAAAAACTATTCTTCATCAACCACTTCACACTATTCGCTTACACTCTTTCTCTTTGGAAAACCCTAGTTACCAATATAGGAACTATATATATTATATATTACATATTAATTATTGTATTGATATTATATATTATATATTTTTTTATTATTATTATTATTATTATTATTATTATTATTATTATTATTATTATTATTATTATTATTATTATTATTATAATATATATATATATATATATTAATATATTTTTCTTATATAAGTATTATATTATAATTTTTTTCATAATATATCAGAGTATACAATATGTATTTTAATACCTAATATATATTTTAATTTAAATTATTATTATATTACAATCATAATTAATACAATCTATTTTATTTGATCATGATCAATGTTGAGCTCTTACCATGCAATTTTATGGTTGTTCAAAAGAACTAGATCTCTATCTTTTGTTTAACTCACCTACATCTCTCCTTTTCTCACTGGGTTTATCTTCATGCCTATTCCAATCTCTAATAAAATAATTTTAGTTTGAGTTTAAACCTAAGCTTATTTATTTTCTTAAACTCTAATTCATCGATCTGTCCATCTAATACCAATTCTATGCTTGAGCTCACCTTGTCTATTAGGTGAGATGACACTTGTATGTAGTTGACATGGCACTTGTATGAAATTGATATGGAAATTATTGTGGGATAATTTTTATGGGAAATATTTTTGTCTTCAATCCTTTAAAATATCAAAGGATTAGTCCCACATTTTGTGTGATGGGTGTCATAGAATTATTTTTAATGAAAAGCCTTCCCATTATAAGGTGAATATAGATGGTAACCCCCCCTCTCAAATCACCACACTATAATTAAAAGTTTATGGAAATGTAATAAAACCACATTATTTGAAAAATGTGACACAAATAACACCCACACTGACACATGGAAAAAATTACGTAATGCCTACTGTGACATGCGATAAAAATAATAGGTAAAAAAAGGTTTCCTTTTGTGGGCAGACCTAGGGAATATACCATAGTACCAAATGAATATAGGAATATTTTCCTAGATAAAACACCTCTTGAATAAATATATTTATATTGATTGCCATGTATTAAATGAGCTGATCTATAAGAATAGGAATCTTTTACCTCATATTTATTATCTTTTGTACACGCTTGATCATAGCCCATTCTAATAGATCATGGTTCCTTATTCCATAGTATCAGATGTTGTTCTAGTAAAATAAATGCTTTATTTTTTTAATGTATTATGGAGTCTTGACTAATTGAGTTTACTTTTTATATATCTTTAATTTCTAATTGTTTTCTTCTTCAACATCCTTGGATGTTTATGAGAATTTAAGAAGAATGATGTATATGATATCTATAAAAGTGTATTTTTAGTTGATCTAACCACATCTTTTGAGTATCGAATCCCAAAAAACCTTAGAATCACCTTTTGATTTGTTAGAAACATAGATATTTTAAAAAAACTCATTTCTTATAGGTTTTTGTTCTCTTCGACCTCATTATATTCTACACTATTCATTATATAAATCTAGAGGACTGTAAGTTTTATGTAATAGATCATATTTTTAGGTTTTGTAAGTTTTTTCAAAAAATTATTGGAATTGTTACTATGTTTCCATTGTAGATACTAGTTTGGAGATATCTAGAGATTTACATACCCTCAATTTGTATTCAATATCATAATGTGTGTTTTCACACTATGTACTACATGAGGGTTTTTATGATCTATATAAATGGTCTTTGTTAGTATCTATGTTATTATGTGTATTTCATGATGGTGGATAATGTGTTGTGTTGTGTGATTTATGACATATATTGATAATCTTATTATTATGTGTATTGCACAATAGCGGTCACTGATTCATATTACACATTGTGAGTATCTTCATTGCCTATAAATTTATGTAGAGTTAGACCTACATATATGTGAATTTTACATTGTTTATCTATACCTAATTTACATTTTATAACTCATATTTTATTGAGACTTGTTTGTATCCATTCAAACTATGTGAATTGATCATTTACTAGTGTTGTTTTTAGTTTTTTCCTGCATGGGTTAGATATTATAGATAATGTGCATTTGTGAATGGGATATAATGTAAATACATGGATTTGTGTAGAACCACATATGGTTTTTTCCCATCCATATATGACATACACCACAAAATACATCATCAAATTAAAACTACACATGGTTAAGTGAATCAACCATATTTAATTCTATAAAGGTTAACTCTGTAGAAACCCTATAAAATTTACACACACGCACGATGTCATACTTAGTATAAGCCCTATAAAAAAGGATATGTTATTAGGTTGTTTTATTTTAATTGAAAAATATTTCAATGTTTAAAAAAATTAAATATACATATACATTTTATTAATTCATAAATAAGAGAGCATTGCTAAAAAAATAGATGAGAGTTGAAGTACTGAAATTTGACTCAATGAAACATTTATACCCAAAATGGATTTGACAAGCATGGATTTGATACCATGTCTAGATTATGTGATTTAAGAAGGAATTATTTTCATATTAGTGTATTTATGTATATCTAATGGGTCGATGTGTGAAAATGTGATCAAGGAAAAATAAAATGGACAATTGGTGGGAAATTTTGGTGGTCACACAATGATGGCATTGTTGGTTAAGAACTATAACATTCCAAAAATTGATGTAGATGTGCATCTATAATCTAAATTATATTATTATTATTATTCATTGATAAAAGAGATAAGCTAGAACATGGGTTGTAATTAACCCTTAATTATAACATAGAGGCCATAAGAGGACATAAACATTAATTTTGTGCTTGGAATGCAAAGGATATATAGGGACAGTGATTCCATTTTTATTGTTAAGGATAGATGCACCAAAATGATATATTTAGTATCCTATATGAAGACAAACTATTTGAAAAACATCACCAAATTATAATTTATGGAGGTGGTGACATTAGATTGATATTCAAATAGTATAGTGTTAGATAGGGATACTAATTTATTAGGCTATTTTGGCACACACTAGGGAATAATTTATGAATAAAATAGAACCATGTTTCTATGTACCATATATAAAATTATTTATAAATTAAATTTTTAAACATAAGACTTAGAAATATGTTAAAATGTCTAGTTTGAGATAATAAGGTAGAGTGATACATGGTATTGGCACAATGTGAATTGGCATGTAATAATTTTGTGGACAAAAGCACTTTGCACTTTTACATATTTTTCATGGAATGAACCATAAATATTTATGTGTTTACGAATTTAAATGAAATGTAGGGGATAAGAACAAAATCATATGACTATCCATAATATATGTCTACAATGTATGAAGATGTAAAGAAGAATATATAGAAATATTTCTTGAGATATATTAAATTTAAATACAATAGGTATAAGAGGAAGGTGTTAAACATATGATATATAGTGTTGGCACATTTTCATAAGAAAATATTTACATGAGGTCCCTACAACATGTTTTAACTAATGAGATAGGAGCATGTACAATGTGTTTAAATTTTTATCTAATGTGTGTGAAATTGAGTCTCTAGAGCAGATGGATATATCACCCATATTTAATATATTATATTGTTCAAATTTCAATGAGGTACAAGAGAAGGTTAGGATAGAGAGAAGGAAGCACACATACCTAACTAGAGGGTGTAATTCCTAAAATACAAAAAGGAATGGATAGAGGCCATAATGGAATATAAGGAAGTAAGAATGATATACAAGAAGGAATTAAAAAATAATTTGTAAAATTATGAGAAACATGTAATAGAAGATACAACATGGTTAGACCTCACAAAGATTGGCAAATATGGCTATGATCTCACAAACATCAAATTGTGAGTCAAAGTTTAAATTTTAGTTACCCATGTTGTCTGATGTAAGATCATCCTTGGTGAAATTAATGTTGTTTCATGTTTAAAAACCCAAGTAATGTTTTATGAAAAACTTCATAAGTTCACTAGCAATCCCAAGGAAAGAATTTATAACCACTTTAACACATGACAATTTTTTAGAAAGGCAGTTGTGAACACAACCAAGTATGCACACACATCTATGTTGTGAAGGATATCATTCCCATAGTAAAACAAGAGAATGTTTCAATATAATTTTAAAGAAAAATAATGAATAACATAACAAGTCACACTCAAATTTAGAGTCAAGAAGTTTGAACTTGATGACATGTCACTATGACAAAACTACATGATCACTAAAATTTTAAATAGAATAAGTCAACATATATGGTGAGAATAAAGAAATATAGTTAATAAAATTACTTAGGATTTTTAGAAACATGATTTCATGTTGATCAAAACCAAGTAAAACATCCTATTGACCCCAACATACAACTCTATAATTGTTGATTAATCAAGTAGTTTTCTAGTTTGTTAGAGTTGTCTTTGCCAAATTCAATAGTGTATAAAAAGGGGAATCGATGTTTATTATAAGTATTGTTTAGGATTAAGGAAAAAATATGCCAAATTTTTTAGACAAAGGAAGTTGGAAAGAGTGAGAAAGAAATTGAAAAAAAAAATTACCTTATATGATAGTATAAGGACTTATTATAATATTGATATTGTATTATAGCAAATCAATCACAACATTGCATGCATCTCATGTTGAGTGGGGATTAATATGTACTCCATCTTGGAATAATAAGCTAAGATATAATAGGTTTTATATTATTATGTGTTAGATAAAAGAGTGATAGGTTCACTCATTTTGTGGTTTGGCATCCATTCACTCAAAACTCAACCCATAGACCTATACCAGACTACTTGGTATACATATTTTTGTAAGGTAGCTCATGTTGAGGGTTTGTATTTACTAACTCAATTTGTGGCTATAAATTCAAGGAATACGTGATAGATGGAAGCTAGTAATTATAAAATTATATAGATTCATAAATTCATACAATTGACATATCCTCAACAACAAATGATTACTTTAAAACCTTTTCCTAAAAATATAGTGTTGTTATATGACTAACTTTCTTCCACATTAAAAATTTATTTTTTAGGCTAATTTTTCCCCATTTTAGAATATTTTACATTTTATGAGAGCTTATTATTTGCATTGAGTTTATGCACACCAATATAAACTTATACAACTTTCCTTATAAACAAAAATTCTTGAAGAATTACTTTAATTTCATCACTATTATGCCTAAGGCTATTATCCTTTAGAATCTAAATAAAATATCATCTCCTCCCATTGGATTAAAAACCATAAGGCATTGAAATATGTATTCTACCATGGTGAGTTTAAGATTATGTATTTGTTTTGAATAATCAACAATTAAAAAAATTGTAACCATAACCTAAAATTATGGTGCAACATAAACAAAAAAATTCAAATTTGAAGCTAACTTATCATTGAAAAAATTGTTAATATTTCCTAAGTTAATCAATATGGTCACCTACCATCATGAGGCTTTACAGGATGATTTTCATTAGTTAGTGTAGCTTCATTATTT
Organism: Torreya grandis; assembly: GCA_037957365.1. Taxonomy (NCBI): domain Eukaryota; kingdom Viridiplantae; phylum Streptophyta; class Pinopsida; order Cupressales; family Taxaceae; genus Torreya; species Torreya grandis. The sequence goes on along the minus strand of JARHVA010002064.1, from coordinate 1,750,998 downwards.
CTCTCCTTTTACAAAACAAATTTTATGAGGAATGTTAGTGTATTTTAGGATATACATTTTTCTATTATGTAATATGTACTTTTAATTATATTATTTATGTAGAAATCACACTTTATGAGTAAATTATTATTTAACTTATTTAAAATGAATTGCTTATAAGTTATTAGAAATAACTATATCTTTATTGGTTATCCTCAAAATAGTGTTTGTTTATTATGAGCTAATATCAATAAAATATTGATAATTTTATAATCATAAACCTCCTTCATTATCTTCATAATATGTTGGAGGGTATGGGTGAAGGTTGATCCATTTTAATCCATTCAATATCCATGTTATTCTTTCTCATTGCATTCTAGATGTAAGGAGGGCCTTTGGCCCTCCTACACATTTGAGATTAACATACTGGTAGTCTCTCCCTTAATATAATATTTGTTTTTATTTTTTAATAGTTAAAAAGTAGGTACATACATTCGTGGGTGAAAGTCTTAAGGTTTACTCTTCGTATATATTTTAATACTCACTAAATCAACATATCATGGACCCACTAAATCTTCTACCATAACCCCTAGGGTTAAATATGGATTCACATAGAATTAATTAAGAATTTAACTAAATTATTAAGGTTAATTATATTACATGACCTTAGAATAAATATTCCTAGCTTCATTGTGTTCTATTTTCCTTACCCAAACCATCAATTATTTTAATTTTTGAAAATCCATTAAACCCTACTGTGCTTGTAATGTCTCCACCTTTAGATTTATTTTTCCAAGATGTTAATAACTATTCCATGAATTTCTTGTATTTTCACAATGATTTAGAATATAGTATTTTTTGTGACATAATAATGAGGATAACATTTTTAAAATTTTACGAAAAATAACTTTTACTCTAGTATGTCTAAGTGAATATAAAAATGGCATGGTGTGTTTTTTGTTGGTTCACTTTGAAAAATTCCCTCATTATTATTTAAAGTAAAATATTTCAAGGAGATAAATAATTAATAGTTATAAAATTGTCATCATCAAATAAATTAAGACTTCGAAATACAAGTTTTAACTTTTGACTTGGATGTGAAAAAAATTAATTATCCTCAACCAATTTATACATTTATAGAGCATGAGAAAATGATGACACAAACTATAGGGGATCATTTAGATTGAGATTCATGTATTGATGTAAACACAAATGTTTCTTCTTTGAATTCTAATGACAGTTATAATGTCTATGTCTAAACCTCTCAAGGCAATTTTTGGATTAAAAATTAATTTATTTCATTATGAGTCCTAGTTAGAAGCAAAAATTAGAGATGATAACATTAATACTATTAGGAAATATGATGAAAATAATTAATTTGAGATATTAACAATTATTAATAGATTAAAATACTTTTATTTCCATAATTTACATTCTCATGAAGTAATTTTTTGAACTCCTAGAAATACCACTATCTTTATTGTTTCTAATATTTTTCATTTTACAAATTAAATATTTTATAATTACTAATATATTTATATGTATCTCCCTTATTATCAACATGAAATTTATCCAACATCTCAACATTTTTCCATTTATTCTCAAGTTATTCCAATTTCCAATATATTAATGTTTATTCTGATGTGTCTCAAAATTCTTTAAGTGAAAATATTATTCCTATGTTTCAAAAATAACTTATTTATAATGTTTGTATAACTACTTGAAATGTTGTCACCCCTTATCTTATATAAAATTATTCTATTCTAATATATTCTAATTATACTTGTCTAACTCAATGATCCATTGAATAAGTTCTTCAATATTCAAACTAAAAAAATAACTTTTAAGGTCCAACAATAATTTACTAGTTAATATCACAACAACCCACAAGAATTGATATTTAAGTTCATCAACCTCTTCCTTTATAAGTTTGTTTTCAGGATCTTCCTCTATGACCTCAACATCAATTTCATCGTTCATTACCATAACACCTCATTGTTATGTTATCTCCATAGCCTCAAATCAAGATTGCACATCTCTCATAAATCTTTCATATCTATAAATATTGGCACTCCAGATGCTCTCGGACTTCATACATTCAAACCGCCTATTTGTGTCATTTGTTTACAAATAAAACTTACTTGAATAACATTGCCTCAAATTTATGCAACCTCAACCTAGAAATATCACTAAAAGATGTGTGCAACTACTTTCTACCCACACTCGTAAATGTTGAAATTAACATTAAATTGAAAGGACTAAAACCTTACTTTAATAGTACCAAATGATGAATTTATTGTTATGGATATCAATTATGTGATGACTTAGACCACACAACCTTAAAATTTACACATTTGGATACACAACACAATAAAATTCAACAATAATAACTTAGATATCTATTTAATTTCAATGATTGGTGACAAAAGTGTATCACAAACAAAAACACCATTGTAATTTTAATGAGATGTGTTCTAACATCAGATCATGATATATTTTCTTGTTAACTCTCGATCTTAAAAATTTTAACTATCCTCATAATATTGACTATGATCTATGATCATTTAATCCAAACTTTCCATGCTTGGGCATGAGTGTAGGGAGATTATTATAAAGTCACAACACCTACCTACTTACATTAAGTGCATTAAAAACATAGTAATAAAATTATATGATTAAAATATTCATGTTGATAATACATTGTAATAGACCATTTTACATTAAAAAACTCATTTCACTTCTCAAGATCTTTGGGTAGCAAAAAGTTCTATTCAATATCTTTTGATTAATTGAACAAAAGAGGGAGGGCATCGAGGTAGAAGTCTTTGGTGTATGGACCCATCTTTAATAAATTATAGCTTATCAAAAGAAATAATCAATAGTCTTTAGGAATTGAATTTAAAGATTAAAAATCCACCTCTTATAGATAAAGTCACAGTAAAAGATCATCATATTATTTTAAAATTAAATTTACTAAAAAATAAACTAAACCTCCTTGCTCAAAGTGAAAAAAAAGGTTGATGGCTTCTTGGAAACCCTTAAGCAAAAATAATGTCAAGCTAATTATTGATGAGGCATCTAAAGGTAATCCTAATATTTTTTGAGGTAAAGGCATCTTCAGAGCTAAGATTATATTGCTTGCATATTAGTGTTATTTTCCACAGTTGTCAGTGTGTCTTAAATATATCTATAGAAAATTTTTAGAAAGATGTATATGTAGAAGTTATAGAGAGGAGAATTTAAGATCTTCAAAGGAGTTTGAGTTTTTAAGGAAATGTCACAGAGAGGTGATTTAAATGTAAGGAGGTCATAAGTGAATGGAGTTCCAAGACATGTAGATTTGGTGGGATTGATGAGCGATATACAAGATTGAATAGAGGTTCTAGAGATATTACGACATCAATGTTTTATTTTAAAGTATGATGAAAGTGACATTAGAGTTGTAGAAAAAGTGCTTAATGTTTAGGTTGCAAAAGAAAAGATTGATGAACCTATAGTTACATTCTTGTGATTTGATATTCGAATGACTATCAAACAGATGTTAGACCCTAAAATTTATTCTATAAGTTTGAATTCTAAAGAGCTTATTAATTGGATCAGTGAGTTGGAAAATAATTTCAAAAGTACGAAAATATATAAAGTCCCATGCGAGTTAAGTTTGACAACGTAAATATGAAAAGTCATGCATCCTTATGGTGGGAGCATGGTCACGCTAAAAGATTGTGCAAAAGAAAAAATAATATTAAGACTTTGATTAGATGTGTTATGAAGCTAAATGCTAAAGTCATTCTTATGGATTATAAGATGACTTTATAGAAGAAGATCCAACACCTTTACAAAATTCATTCGAATGCAAATGATTAAAAAAAAGATTTTTAAAGGCATACAACTACAGTGGGTCGTGTTGAATATGATTCTAAGAAGATTTCAAGGTATGTCAGGTGTGAATTGAAAATCAGGATGAGTTTGAAATTATCCAATTATCAACGCCTAGTGCTCACCATCGTAGGTTGGTAAGATAGCGAAAACAACGTGGGATTCACGTCGTTATACATTATGCCATTTAACTGACAACTCAGATTGATATTATCTATTACACTTTTTCGATGCCCATGGTGTAGACAATTCTAAAAAGATGAGACAAATAGCTGGTCACTTAAATAGACTGTCAAGACGGTAACATATGCTTTCTGTTTGCATAGTCATGTCCGCTAACTGCCCTGTCTTTTCGTTGCTTCCACATTGGAGGAGAACACTATGATAATATTTAGAACTTAAACAACATTCATCTTCTTTATATAATGATGTTCCTCCGAACTCTCTTCATAACTGTGTTCTGTACTCACCTGCCACCACCATGGGGTTTTACGCGAAGCTTTTCATTGTTATATTTCTGCTGGTTCTTCCTAAGTCACTGTGTTAGAGTCCACCACATTTCTTATAGTGGATGCTGTTTTTCTACGAAGTATGAAGATTTCATCAATTTATTTCTCTGTTTGTGTGCAGGTGGCAACACCAAACTGTTCAGTGAGTACATAGGCGCCGAGTTCCTCAACGTCAACTTCTCAGACGTGCCAATCAGAGATGACGTAGAGGTCCATTTTATTCTGTCATTTGCCATCGACTACACGGCATCCGCTAATTCTCCATCTCCAACAAACGGGAAATTCAACGTCTTCTGGGACACGGATAATCTGAGCCCCGCCGACGTGCTGGCCATCGAATCGAAACATAAGAATGTCAAGGTCGCCGTAAGCTTAGGCGGCGATTTCGTAGGAGGATGAAACTCATGTGCAGTTCAAACCGTCGTTTGTTTCTTCCTGGGTTAACAACGGGGTGTTGACTCTGTCTCAGATAATTAAAGAATACCATCACGACGGCATCGACATCGACTATGAGCATTTCGACTTCTCCAATCCCAATACATTTGCTGACTGCGTTGGTCAATTAATCATACAATTAAAGCAGAAAAATTTGATATCCATGGCTTCCATTACTCCATTCGAGGGCGATGGCTCAGTGAAGTCCCATTACCAGGCACTGTGGAAGAAAGACGGTCACTTCATTGACCACGTAAACTTCCAATTCTACTCATACGATAAGGGCACGGGCGTTAAAGATTTTCTCAACCACTACGACATTCAATCATCTAATTACAAGGGCGGGAAAATACTGGCCAGTTTCGCTACAGATAACTCTGCGGGTGGCCTCAAACCAGATAATGGAATCTTCGACGCGTGCATAGAGTTGAAGAAAAGAGGGAAACTCGAGGGCATCTTTATCTGGTCTGCCGATGACTCCAAACAGAATGGTTTCATTTATGAGGAACAATCTCAGGCACTGCTGGCCTCCTACTCTTAACTAAAACCAATAATTCTATAGAAAAGGGCTCAGGAATTGTAATATCCGATTTAATCACTGGCTACTTATGCGGCAAGGTCAATTATATTACTGACCATGATTTTATTTTTTCTCCATTCCGTTTACCAAGCCTTAAAGCATGGGTCGGTATTGGATGCACAAATAGATTGCTTTTATTGTTAATTTGAAGGATTAAGATAATTCATTCTACCACATTTGGTTTGGTATTTTATTATTCGATCTAATTTTTCAATAAGAATAAATAATATAATAATATATTTTATTTTCATGCATATTAATTGATTATTAATATTTTTAAATATTTATTATAGATTTTTATTGTAAGAATTCATTTCAATTTTGATAGTGAGAACTTTTGTGTGTGGAGAAGCTTTGGCCTTATAATAGTATGAAAAAATAAGTTTTTACTTCAAAATCAAATACATTTATTCATATATATTAGATTAAGTTTAATTATATTTAAAAGAGTAAAATCAAACATAATTAATTAATATGATGCTAACCATAAAGTGTAAAATGAGGATTAAGAGGAAAACCCTTTATTTTGGATACTAAAGTATAAGTTATAGAATTTGCAATAAATTTTTTTATTGTATTGGAAAACCAAAAATTGTTTGAATGTATAATATTTTTAGAATAATGAAATTTCTATTCAACGAAGAAGAATAGGGTAAATTACATGGGTGTGCAATGTTCAGCAACGCTGATAAAGTGAATTTTCATAATTAGAAATGAAAACCACACTTCTTAACTAATTTTTATTAGACTAACATAAAAAAGGATAAAATTTAAAGCTAGATAATAAGAACATGCTAACATATGATCTCTAGTGTTCTTGATTAATCTCCTTAAGGTAGAAAAAGATCATATTATACACACATCATTAGTCATTTTAATTTTTGAGAATATATTAATCCCTAATGTGTTTGTAATGTCTCACTCTTGGGATGTGTTTTTACAAGATGTTAACTTTTTAATGGATGCCATATATTTCAAACTAGATTATGGATTCTTCGATGCATGCACAGAGTTAAAGAAAAGAGGGAAACTCGACGGCATCTTTATTTGGTCTGGTGATGACTCCAAACATAATAGTTTCATTTATGAGGAACAATCTCAAGCAATGTTGGCCTCCTGGTCTATACTAAAATTAGTGTTACTTCATCAATAATTCTATAGAAGAGGGTTTAGGAATTGGTTAGTCTGAACCCATGAAATTAATAAATCGGTCCTATGTACTTCTATTACTAACCATGATTATATTATTGAGCATGATTTTATTTTTTCTACTTTTTCAGCATTGGTTAGTATCATATGCATAAATAATTTACTTTTATTCCAAATTTTAAGGATAAAGAGTAATTCATTCTACCACATTTAGTTTGGTATATTTATTATTTGATGTTATTTTTAATATTTTTAATATTTATATTTTATTAGACATCATGATAATATACTTTATCTTCATTCATATTAATTGGTTATTAGTATTTTAAAATATCTATTGTGGTCTTTTTATTATAAGAATTCACTTGAATTTTGATAGTGAGAATATTTGTGTGGTAAGGACCTTTGCTCTTATGATATGAAAAAATAAGTTTTTACATCAAAATAAAATACATTTGTTTGTATATATTAGATTAATTTTAGTTAGATTTAAAAGAGTAAAGTCAAACATAATTAATTAATATGATATGAACCATAAGGTATAAAATGAGGACTAAGAGGAAAACCCTTTATGTTAGATACTAAATTATAAGTTATAGAATCTGTAATAACAAATTATTATTTTGGAAAACCAAAAATTATTTGAATGTACAATATTTATAGAATAGTGAAATTTATATTCAATGAAGAAGAACAGGGTAAATTACATGGGTGTACAATGTTCAAAAAAGTTGCAAAAGTGAAACCCTATAATTAGAGATGAAAAACACACTTCCTAACTAATTTTTATTAGACTAACATAAACACATACAAAGGATAAAATTCAAAGTTAGATAATAAAAACATTATAACATCAATGCCTACAATCTCTAGTGTTGTTGAATAATCTCCATAAGATTAAAAAAAATCACATTATACACACATCATTAGTCATTTTAATTTGTGAAAGATATGTTAAACCCTAGCGTGTTGACAATGTCTCTCCATTTGGATGAGTTTTCCAATATGTTATTTTTTTCCTGATGAATATCATATATTTCATTATGATGTAAAATATAGTGATTATTATGATATAATAATTATGATAACATTGATAATTTAAAATGTGTGTGTGTGTGTGTGTGTGTGTGTGTGTGTGTGTGTGTGTGTGTGTGTGTGTGTGTGTGTGTGTGTGTGTGTGTGTGTGTGTGTGTGTGTGTGTGTGTGTGTGTGTGTGTGTGTGTGTGTGTGTGTGTGTGTGTTTTACTTTAGTAACCCCAAGTGAATATACAAATGGCATGGGTTTGTCTCTTGTTGGTTTCATTGATAAAGGTCTTCATGATTATGTAAAGTAAAATATTTATAGGATAGAAATAATTAATAAAGAAAAAGTGTTATCCTCACACAAAGTAAGCCTAATAAATATGAATTATGACTTAGATGTGCAACAAAATTAATATTCCATGTAGACACCTAAATTTTATTTAGTGTTGAAATGGACCTAAACATATTAACAATTCCTCTATTAATTCATCACATCTCTTTCCAAATTAAAATCATTAAATAATGTCAAATTAGTCAATTATACACACTTAAATCATTATTTTAAATTAAAAAATTTAGATTTTACACCTCATCCAAACATCTCCCACCCTTTTCCCCTCACTCCAACCAAATCCATAACTTTTACAACCTCTTATGACTCATCTTCTGAGTTCTCAAAGAAATTAACTTAGTTCTATTGACTAATTTAACCAATCCCGTATTTCTATAAAACATTTTGAAATGGTATTCATCCTCATATATGAGGACTCATTAGCCATCACAGATAATTTGGGCAATTGGAAAAGTCCAAATGATCCTCCACCATTATATCCTTCTTCAAAAATATACAAATAAAATTATAAATCCCCATTTTCAAGTGTCTTGAGTTTTAAATCTAGAGTGCTAAAATCAATCACAATCAAAGAATAAGAGTTATATACATAAGTAAATCAAAATAAATCAAGGAAAATCAAAGACTTCCTTTTTACATCAAAAATGTTCTCCATTATCTTTTTCAATATAGGAGTGAGCATCATATTTTAAATGATAAAATTGAATTTATATCACAATGGATAAAGCTTGTACATTCAAAGTGTAAAGTTTATGATTGTTATTTTCTTTGTTTTTTGCTCTACCATAGTTTAAATTTAGCTTAAATTATAATTAGTTTATTTTATTTGCACATCTATATTTATTTTGCACATTTTTGACATGTTCGGTAGGACCTTCCCTTATTTTTTTCATCTCTTCATCCTCATCTTTGAATTTAAATTACATTTCTGATTTTTATTTTTTGTTGCTTATGTTTACGTATGTGTTTAATTTCATATTTTTGAGTGTTGGTATGCACTACAGGTTGCTATTAGGTGTTTTGTATTCATTTGTGTGCACTCTTTTGCATAACAATGAATCCAAAAGTGAAAATAGCAAAATCATATACCATAATAATGATTTTGTCCATTTGTGCCATGAAATAGTTTTGTTTCTATTTTTTTATGTTTTTTATTCCATCTATAAGGTTAATAGTTATTTTGTTAGGAAATAATGATTTCATCATTTTCGTCAATGATTTGGTCATTTTCAACAACAAAATTATCTTTTGCAACAACAAAGTTATCTTTTGTAGCTTTAAAATTATCTTTTCCCATAGTGAAATAATCATCATCAGTAGTGAATTCATCTATATCAATAGCGAATTTGTATTTGTTAGCATCAAATTCATCTTTGTTGGTAGCAAATTTTTTATTTTGGGTACTAAAATTATTATATAAGCACGCGTCTCTTTATTTTTCACTTTTTGCATTTTATATTTTCCCTATGTTAATTTAATTACAATTTTTATTTTTATGTCTATCTGCATAATTTTAATTTCATAATAGAGAAGTTTTTTTCACTTTATTTTTATGGGTTTTAGTTGTTATGTTGTAGGTTATCTTTCTCCAATATTAAACAAATATTTCAATAACTTGGTTACATAATGATTTTCAAAGGTAATCGAAAAGTCAAATTTATTTTTAGTAATGATTTCAATTTTATCTTTCAGAGTTTCATTTTTAGTATTTTTTTTAACTAAAAGGGGTAAAACTTTTATTGATACTGAAACAAGATACAAAGAAAATTACAGACCTTTATCATGATCAATAAGTTGAAACAAATTCTGAGATAAATTTAGGGGGAGCATCATGTGATCAATAATGCTCCAGGGTGGTCCTTGCTCGGATGCCCATTTGGCCAAACAATCAGCCACACCATTCCACTCCCATGGAATATGCACAAAAGACACAAAATCAAAGGAGGTACTTAACTGAAAGATCTGGTGAGCAACCACAGCCAAGTGCCAATGCACATTAGCAAAATTTTGATTATTCAGGAGGTTGACAATCACCTGTGAGTCTGATTCACAAATAATCTTATTCCAGCCATGTTAGCAAGAATGTTGCATCACCTCTAAGATCACCATAGCTTCCATGAGCTTATTGGTGTAGTGACCTTTATAGATGGAAAAATAGAGTTGAATATTCCCCAAGTTATCGCATCCAACACCCCCAATCCCAACGTCTCTAAGATTGCCATGCGATGAGCCGTCAGTATTTAATTTAAGAACACCACTCACAGGAGGAGTCCACTGACCCTGTCGATTGATCAAATGCACTTACTGTCAGGTTCTCTTTGCTGGGTGAGTGTGGGGAGAAAAGGAGATATCACTTAGAGAAGCAAAGGAGAGCTGAAAGTAGACAACAACATCTTCCAGGTCTAAACCATTAGCAATCTCGCATTTAGCTCAAAGAGTTTTTTGGAGTGAATTAAAAATTTTCACCTACATGTGTCTGAGCTCTAGGTGGGCAGCCTAAAAAATCCTCCTATTTCACTCAATCCAGATGTGCCATAGAATGAGAGAGGGCCCAATGGACCAAGCTATCTTCAGAAAAGGCACCTTTGAGGGAGGTTGACCTAGGCGATCTCAAAAATCTGACAGTGAAGAAGTATGTCAACAAGAACAACCCCATACACTCCACCAGAGATGCCAAATCTGCTTGGCAAAGGAACATTGAAAGAACAAGTGAGAAATCATCTCATTTCTACTAAAACATAACACACATATTGACGACCCTTGGAAACCTCATTTGTAGATGTTGTCCCAGGTGAGACATCTATTGTAGATCAGAGCCCAAGGAAAAAAATTGCATTTAGGCCAGGAGAAATGATTCCACACTTTCTTCCACCAAGGGACTTCCACTTCACCAAAAAAATGGTTAGTCAGGGAAAGGTACCCTGAAGACATAGAATATTTCCCAGATGGCTCGCCTCCCCAAGCCAAAACATCCTAATCTTGTAAAAAGTTGCATCTCCTAGATGTGAGAATCTAGGATAACTTCATCTGATCCTCCAAAGTTCCTCCTGGTAGCCAGTCTGAGGAGTTCTTCCATTGATAACTAACATTCATGCCCATATTAAAGGCCTCCTTATACTGGGCCACTATGTTCTACCCAACAGAGTGGAAGGAGTCACACAAAGCCTGTAGGTGTGGGTGAGAGGATAAAAGAGGAGGCATCCCATCCCAAGAATCACTCCAAACAAGGGCCACATTACAACTATTACAGATCTAGAAGAGGCTACGTTTCACCAGTTGGGCTCCCAACTTGAGGGTATTCCACACCATAGATCCTCTCCCCTCCACAAGAAGCTTGGGAATATCAGGGGGGTTAGCTCTAGGAAAATATTTGAAGTACATGATACGGGCCCATAGGTGTTAAGGGATAGAGCACCATCACCAATATAATTTGGTAGCGAGAGATTGGTTGCACAAAATCACCAAGCTTAGGCCAAGGCCACCCTCTTTTTTAGGCCTTCAAACCATGTCCCAATTAATGAGCCTCCATTTGGTATTCTGCAAGTTCCCACTCCAGAGAAATTGGTGAGCAAGAGCATCAAATTCCTTGATGAAGTAGACCAGGGTAGCCTGAACCATACTCTGGTATATTAGAAGAGCTTGAATCACTGATTGCAGGAGTATCACCCTTCCAGCAGTAGAGAGTCATATATGAGTCCAATGGGTAACTTTTTGTCTGAGTTTGTCCAAAATATTCTGCTAGAAAAGCCTAGGCTACCATCTTACCACAATAGGGATCCCCAAATAAGTCAGAGGAAGAGACTGAGTCTGAAACCTCAAGATAGTATAAATCCTCTGCTAAATGGGCTCAGGAGTGTTGAAGAATAAAATAGATGACTTGTGATCATTAATTTTTGCCTAGAAGCAGCCAAATAAGTGTCTAAGGTGCACCGAAAGGCTTCCGCTTCACAAATCCAAGCTCTCCCAGCCAAGGCCGTATCATCAACAAACTGGAGGTGTGCTAAAGTGGGTAATCCATTCCCCCATCGCCATCCATGCAACATGTTCTAAGCTACCCAACACTTGATAAGTCTTCCCTGTCCCTCAACCAGGATGATAAACAGGTAAGGAGAAAGTGAATCCCTTTGGTGTACCCCTATAGAGGCTCTAAAAAGCTTTGTGGGTTCACCATTAATAAGGACTGAGAAGGAGGGTGTTGTAACATAGCTTAGCACCCATCGAACTCAGGCCTAATTGAAACCAAATGCCAACAGGACTTTATGCAAGAATCCCCAGTTGGCTCTATCATAAGCCTTATCCATATCAAGCTTGATGACCATGGAACGTTCCTGGGAGATGCTCATAAAATGAATAGCTTCGAAAGTAATCACCATTCCATCCATAATTTGTTTGCCAACAACAAAACCCCCTTGTTCCTCAGAGATAATCATGGGGAGGCAGCCTTTAAGCCTCTCCACAAGAAGCTTAGTAATGATCTTGTAGGCCACATTACACAGTGCAATGGGTCTAAAGAAGTCTTGCTTGTTGGCCTGTTCCTTTTTCAGGATCAGGACTAAGAAGGTAGCATTCAATGCCTGGAGCATTTATTTGCTAGAGTGAGATTCTTGCACCATGTCCAAAAGATCATGCTTGATAATATCCCAGAACTCCTGAAAGAACTCAGCTGGAAACCCATCAGGCCCCGGGGGTTTGCCTTTCTATAGACTGAAAATAATCCCCTCCAGTTCTGCCATCCCATTCATTTTTAGTATTTAAATCACATTTTGTTTCAGTATTTTGTTCATGGTTGTAGAAATCATGTATGCTCTTTCCTTGGCATTACATTGATAACATTACTCCTAAATAAAAGAAATCATAATTATTTGTGTTATCCAAGTAGTGTTCATATATGCTCATTTTTTGGCGTTACATTGGTAACGACACTCAAAAACTAAGAACATATACTTACTTTTTATTTTTTATTTTTAGGGACTCTATTGATCATGGATTTCACCATCATGTAGTAGGTCAAACCCCATTTAATGGTGAGGTATATAAATCAATATCTAGTTATTTCAATTGCCTAAACAATTATGTGTTCTAAGTACATTATGATGTGAGAGGATTTCATGCTCCAATATGCAAGATTTGAAAAGCTACTTTGAAATATAATATCATCAATTGAAAATAGATTGGGACCTTTGTGATTGTGTTGGATACTTTAGTACAAGAAACAATAGTGTGCATCCACTTTATCTATTTCTTCCACATTTTACCCCTTAGATAAGCTTGTTTAAACCTCAAACCTATGATAACTTATTTTGACATTCAACTTTGCTACATTAATTAGTAGTTCATGCCAAGAAGAAACTTTTCACACACCCTCAAAAATAGACTTAGTGGGCTATGGGAATGACAAGATACTCCATGTTTAGTGCCTTAAAATATTAGGCCATGATAGGGAGTATGGATGCATTAGTGATAACAAAATACTAAATAGTTATTCCCAACATTCAACCTAGTTTTCACATTTTATGTGCAATTCTTGATTGTTTAGAAATTTTGTTTGTTATTTTTCTTGTGTTTGACATGTATCTTATTTTTAAAGTTGTTCAATCAAATTTTCATTCATTTTGGTACTTATATTTCTTTGTCAGTAGTTTTATCCATTGTAAGAAACATGGAATCTTAGAAACATAACTTGATCAATTCAAATCAAAATCCAAATAATCCATCTTATAACCAAGGGTTTTATCCAACTAATCTTGATTCAAATATATATTTTAATTAATATCAAATCAGTCATCAAGACAATTAAAATGTAAGTTTGAATATGTATTCAAACTCAAAATCTATCAATCAAATCAAAACATGGATAATTATTCAAGATTCCCAACCAACCAATTCAATCCAAACCATAACCAATCCATTTCCAGCCGTACTGCTTATTCATGTTCACTCGTTGAATAATACCAAAATTATAATTTAGGGGTAACATTAAATATATTTTTAGGTTATGATGGTCCAAATTCTCTAAATTATTCTCCCAATGCTACATCATCTATGTACTAAATGATACCAAATACAAATAAAATATATTCATAGATCTATATGGTTCTAATCATGACATCAATATAAATCAAAATATTGGTTCTAATCATAACACCACTGAATTTTCACTGCCACTTTTTGATATTTACATGAACCAAAATACATTCACTAGTTAAACTCTGATTCCATCAAATCTAACTATGCTCCATTCAAATCAATATGTTGATTCTTACACTCATGAAAACCATCCTTTATATAATAACTAAAATCAATCACTTGATTTTTCATACAATTCATCCCAAAAATCAAACCTCAACTCCTTCACAAATCCCCTTACTTTCATAAATCCACAAAACATACATATTCGCAATTTTAACACAAATCAAACAAACCAATCCTTCCAAAATCAAGACACTTCCTCAATATACTTCATTACTAGTTAATCCCAACGACAACATCATCCTATCATTAGTAATCCTTTTTTTTCAAAATTAATCAAATTTATCACCCATGTGTTATAATTCCAACATCCTTCAGTACATTAGCCAAGAGTTGGCTAACGTAGAATACATCAAAAATAACCTACATCTCTTTACATATTAAAATCCTACTTCAAGGTTATGTCAATATGTCTCTTCTACAACAATTGAAACCATCTCATGTCCAAATAAAAATCATAATCCTTCATCCCTTATCCACCAAACAACCATTTTTGACCAAATAACCCTTTTTTATAAATACACAATCTTGATCCAAACATTATCTAATCCATCTATTATCGAATTATCATATGCCTTCAATGCAACACCTAAGAATATACATTTTTAAAAATATCTTCATCCCAAATCCAACATTTCTAAAACATCTGTGAAAAATAAATTTGGTAATAAAACACTTCAGCAAGCCATCTTTATGGCCACATCCAAACCAAAATCAAATTTATTATCAAAATTAGATATCCAATTTATTTTGGGACTAAAATAAGGACCATCATTAGCATCAAAAACCACTTTGGTCCCAATAATAATTTTATCAGTAAACAAGATTGAAAGTGATAGTGATAATGATCTAGGTAAGGAAGAAGCCTCATCTAAAATCAATATAAATCCTTAAAATAACATCAAAGTAGCATGTTCTATTTCCATCAACATAATTCTTCTTTTTCCTATTAACATTACTCTAAGCACACATGTCAAATAGAATCCACATAAGTGGACCTCATTGTACTTATCTCATGGAAACATCTCAAACATAACACCTATAAAAATCCATGAAAACATCCCATTTAAATAAATGCTACTTCACCAACCATTGTTTAAAGCTCCAAAAAGTAATCCAAATACACAAATCAATGAACAAATTGATTCATTATTGCTTGATGACAATGAAATAATAAACAATGGAAAAAAAAATGAGAGAAATGACATGGAATGATCTCTTGGTTACAATCCATGAAAGAATCATAACTCCCATGTTGCACACTTATTATGCCAAACTAGTAAAATGGCATTATAAGGATTTAGATCATGATTTTGAAATTAATTTCAAGGCATGTCATATTAGGATTAAATATTATAGATTCACCAAGGAATTGAGGATTGTCAACATGAATTTATCTTGTTTTGTCTTTTATAGTATTTGGTGGTTAGTCAATAGTAGTTGGGTAAGGGATATTGGTTTTTGTACATATGGAGAGATCATTAGTCCCTAGTACTTGATACTCTTTATCAACATAACTTTTACTCCTTATAGATAAATTCATCCATATTCTATCATGGTAAACATAAATATTATAAGGTTTCTAAAGTTTAGCTTTAATATCAAACATATCAACATAGGTCTCATTGATATCTATGTTTTCTCATGAAAAAACTAAATTACTATTGAACTTTGTCAAATAAACTTATATCTAGACATATTTATTCAACAAGGTTTCCCTAAAAGAGAATGCCATTATGTATGGTTTGTTATTATCTCTTGGTGGAATCAACAACCTCATCCTAGACAAGTAATATTCAAGTAAATGATAGAATTGAACTAGGAATTGATGAGGAAATCCAATCAAAACTATAATGTCTATCTATAGTTGGCATGTGATGACAAGCTAGAAACACAAGAAACATATATATCTTGTCACTTTCCATTAGGTAAAAATTCAAATAAAATAAAAAAATAATACAATCATAGAAAGACCAAAAGCCATAAGTTGTTATTTACAAGTCCCTTAGAACTTGGGGGTAGTTTGTCTTCACTATATCATTATGCCATCATGTACATTTCGTTTTATATATAAAATGTCATGTTTAATGAATATTTAGTTGTCATTTAACATAACACAAAATTTTTAAATTGTAGCCTATTATATCATTTTGCTTTTCCATACCACCCTCTTATCTCATGAAAGATATTTTCAAAATTAGCATTACATTGGCTCCTACCTTAGTTATTATTAGAAAAGTAAATACTTTATTCCTACATCTCTTTGATAGTTTTAGATAATATTATCCCACATCCTTGATTAGAAGATGGGTAAGTGCACCAATTTGGAGGACAAGAAAGGGCTTACCTATGGACATGATTTTTATGAAATTTCAAAAATTTGAACTTTTGTAGATAATTTGAGATGGCTACACTCAAAATTTGAAGAAGGAATAAAAACATGAATTATATGATTTTGAGTCCAGTTCGCAAAAAACTATATATATTTTTAAATGGTTAAGTATAAATAGGTCAAACATCTAAAATTTAAAGAGGACCTCCTATTTTTTTAAGAAAACATAGAAGATAGATGGTCGTGTGGAGCACCAATTTTTGTGCATCATTAAATATTGTTAGAAACAATTTAGTCAATATTTAGATACGATCTTCTAGTGTGTGTAGAATATTTTTTTCATTAAGTTTGTAATTAATTAGATCCTGAAAATTGACAAAAAAATGGATAACCTATTGTGCATCCCACTCTAACTACCTTAAAATAATATGATTTTTTTAAATGTGTGTAGAATTAGGCTTAGTGTGTTACCATATAATTTGTTCTGCACTTGGATCAACAAAAAATAAATTAGATAAACATGAATAGGTTTGTATGGGTGCATCATGTAGTGGCCTAAAAAAGGTGTTGTTAGAAATAAATATATTTTGAACCCTTAAAATAGCCCAAAAATTATAACAATCATACATTTAGACACATGACAATGTGCTCATCACAATGGTAATAATTTTTTGAAATTTCATGTTTAAATCCATAGCATATTTGGTGATTGAAGTTGAAATTTGTTAATTTTTCATAAAAATCATTGTATCAACTGTAGATGTACAGTCCCAAGCCTTTGGCTTACAAATCCAATCTATTTTTCAGCCTAAAGGTTCAATTTTCAATTTAAATTCAAATAACATATACGTGTTATAAAACATATACACATTATATAACATGTATGTGTTACATAACATGTATGTGTTGCTTTGTTATAAGTTCAAAACAAACTCCATAAGTATTTGAGAGTTGCACATGAAGCCAACTTTATCCATAAGCTTATATTTACTATTCTAAATGTCAAGTATAAGATTCCATTTAATATAAATGGAATCTTATACTTTAAATTTATTTTAGTAATTATAAGAAATTAGGGGCACTCAGCATCTATAGAGTTGGTCTCATAGTTGCATGACTTACGATGTAGATAATAGTTTTTCAAAATCCAATCAGGTTAGTACTTAGGCCTTTTCAGGGTCTATGTATTAAATGTAGGGATTTTAGGACATAACTTTTTCAATTGATATGAATTTCTGGTAAACATATTGTCATTTCTCAAGTCTATGTGTATTTTAGATTGATTTCTAACATTCCTATCTGTATTTAATTTATCAAAATTTATGTTTTAAAACCACTTAATTTAAAATTCATTCAAAGTAGTGTTATCAGGGTATCATAGGTCACATTTATGACCTATACACATCAAACACCCACTTTACATGGTAATTTCACTTGACAATCACCCTTCCTTCATCCTTGATCACCTCCTACTCATCCTTCATTAACCCTAATCACTCTCACATCAATCATCATTATCCTTAATCACTCCCTTATTGACCCTCACTATCCCTAATCATCTCTAATCACTCCCTTATCATCCATAATCACTCCTCCATTAACCCTCACTATCCCTCATCATTCCTAGTCACTCCCTCCCCATCCTTCATCCCTAATCACTCTTTGATCATCCCTCATCATACCTAATCACTTCCTCATCCCTATTCACTCCCTCATCATCCCTCCTCATCTCTAATCACTCCTTCATTGACCTTAGTTGTCTCTCATAATCTCTAATCATTTGATTTTATCATCCCTAATCACTCTTTCATTGATTATCACCATCCCTCATAATCCTTAATCACTCAATTCGCATCCATCATAATACCTAGTCAATCTATCTTCATCCCTCATCATCACTAATCACTCCTTCATTGACCCTCACCATCCTTCATCATTCCATCATTGACCCTGACCATCCCTTAACATCCCCAATTATTCCCTCATCATCTACAATAAGTATATACGTTAAATATATATTTGATTTAAATCATATGTTGTTTAATCCATTATAATAATAATTAACTCTTTTTGGAGAATTACGTTATCAATACCCATTTGTGATAGTCAATTTTATTACTAAATGAATTAGATGATGTTTTAAATGTATAGTTAAGTAAAATAAGTATTAACACAAAAATAGAGTCTAAATTTTAGTTCATCAAATTATATTTATTGTGAAACTAATTAAATGAAAATTTATTTGATTCCACCTTTGTCAGTTTGGTTCAAAAGATAAAAATTAAACACAAATATCTTATATAAGTTTCTAATTTTGAGAATATTTGAATCAGATGAAAAGTTATTTATTGTTTCCCATTCATGTATAACATGAATCTTGGTTAGGTTAACACATGCACTTTTTGTGTGTAATGTGTTCCAAATATTTTATCTCTTTCATGAAAAATGAACATTTATTCATGTTATCACAAAAATATGTTTCTACAAAATATGAAACACTAGTTCAACATGGTGTAGATGTTCATCACATGTTTTCTAAATATTAAGATGTCATCAATGTAGATTTTAGAAATGGCATAGGTAAAGGGCCTGAGGATGTAATTCAACATATTTAAATGAATGAATTCATTATGTGAGTTAACCTAAAAGGCATAATAAACTAGTCAATCAATCCTTCCTTTGTTCTTAAAACTATATTTTAAATATCTAAGGTTTAACATGAATATGATGATACCTAAAATTAAGATGAATTTTGCTAAAGAATTTTAAACCATAGATATGGTAGAAAAATTCCTTAATATTTAAATGAGGATAATAGTTCTTCAAATTAATCCTGTTAGGAACTTTTTAATTTACTCACAACTTTAGCACAAAGACAATTGAGTTTCTGCAAGCCAATGATTTGGGCATGATGTGTCCATTATCCATGATTTCATGGATCTAACACTTTAACTATTCAATCTATAGAAATGATATGTTGTATAAAGAGGTTTGAGGTAGAGGTAGTTAAGGGATCAAATCAATAGTATTGTTTAGTGTATGATATGTAGGAACTTATTTAGGTGATTGAAAGATATCCTTGTATTCATCTAGTTTATGGCTCAATTATTTTATCTTTTTTATTGTTGGAAAAACAACACTATGATATGGTGACATAAGGATGACATTAAAAATTTACATCTTACCATTAAGAGCATACTTATTAGTATATCTCACAATATTCTTGCACTTCGTAGAACTAATGACTGAAATCTTATGAACTAAGTACAATATTTCTAGTACCGACCATATCATTTTGCTCATAATCTATTATCTAATGAAGTTTTCATTGTACTAGATAACCTATACCCACTTCTAAATATGTGAAAGTAGAGAGTTCATAGTGTGGAACTCTCCCTTGGATTGAATATTTAAGTTATGAATTAAGTACCACTTTCCAATCTTGGACTACTTGTTCTAATCATTTGAAAATTATTTTCCACTCTCTGGTATGATGACTCAATCAATATACATTAAAATAGAAGGCCTTAAATATAACTATTTGAATCATAAAATGTCCTGATATGAAAAGTAATTTATTGTTTTAAGGAAATCACATATTTTGGTGATCCTCATATATTTACTACCAATTTTTGGTGCTATGGTGGTTTTACTTACTTCTCTTTTTCTGGTAGATTTTCAATTATGAATTACAACATTTTTAATAGGCCCATATTTTATCATAGGTGTTAAATATTTGTGTTTCAAATTTGCCTCCACATCATTTTGATCACTATGTCTTATATTTTATGCTAGCACTCAACTCTCCACTTGTATTTCCTAGCATTTTTAAACTCCAATAAAATACCACAATCAAGATATTGGATGGAGTGATTAAGGATGAGGAGGAATTGAGTAGAGATGATGAGGGAGTCAATAAGGATGATGAGGGATGGTGAGGGTCAATGAGGGAGTGATTAGGGAGAATGAAGGAGTGATTACAGATGATGAGTGATGGTGAGGATTAATGAGGGAGTGATTAAGGGAGATTAGGGATGAGGAATGGGTGATTAGAGATGACGAAATATGATGAATCAATGATTAGGTATGATGAAGTGATGCATGAAAAACACTATCGAATATAAATAGTGATCTAGCTTACAGGTTTTGAGTATTTAGAAGGTGGTCAAGGTCATAATAAATATATAGGAGGCTTTCTAAGTTTCTATTTTTGTGTCAATTTTGAATTAGAGTTTTATTAGACTTTCTTGCCAAATTTTTCATTTCAAATTTTTAACATTCATAGAGACTTAAATCTTATTTTAAGAAGTTCAACATTGAATTTGGTGTGGTTAAGCTTTAGTGAGGATTTTATGATGTTAAAACATATATACCTAGACTCATATCTGAGAAATATATTAGTAGTTGAGTTAGTTGAGGACACTCTCAACATACAAAAGAAGTTAGAATTCAGTTGATGTTTATTGGGTAATACGAGTCTTATCCATGTATTATTTTATATTTAGAGTCAGATTCAAGTGAGTTAAAGGGGTTAGGATTTGAAGGGATAAATATAAAGAACCCAAAACAAATTAATAAAGACAATTTTTTATTATTTGTAGACAATAAAGAAAATAAACCCTGCATCTTCTTGAATATGTTCAAAGATAGTTGACAGTGTGAATGACCATGAACCATTATTAGTAATAAGTTATTTGTGATATTTGTATGAGTGTTAAGTTGAAAATACATTTTATTTTATGGTGATTATAACATTTTTCATTTGAGTTTCAAATCTTTTAAATTGTCAAATTACAAACTATATAACCTGTGCTCTTATAAACTATGTCGTGAAATTTGAGAGAAGGTTAGAGTCTTGTGGAAGAGGGGATTATATTTGGTGGGATTTTAGAATGTATGACTAATTAGTGGTTTTAAATAATAATTCCTTTATATTATATAAACATTTTATGTTATTATTCTACTAAGGACATTCTATGTTAAAACACACAATCATGTTTTTTATGAGAAAAAGTTCTCAGTATACATTTATGTGAGAAGGTATATACATATATAAGAGTGAAAATTAAAATTTATATGTCAGTGATTTGATTCTAATATGATCACGAAGTCTTATAGTCTTTCAAATAACTTTCATATATTTGGATGAGCAAAAAGAAAACTAACATGGTCAAAGTGGTATCTCATGAAAATTGGAAAATTGAATGTTATAGATGGAAGGCATTGATTTTTTAAAGTGTGTGAATATTTTTTGAAAGAAATTTAAACCTTAATGTTGATTTATAACCCTTTTTGGAATGAATTATAATAAATAACCTCTTCTCGGATTACTATAGACCTATGACTCAATGCATAGTGTATTCAAAGTTGGTTAAGTCAATCTACTGTAGCTTAAAAAGGGAAATATAACACTTGAAGATTGTGCATAGGATAAAATAAGAATTAACATAATATTCAAAGTCATTATAAACACCTTTGGAAGATTGAAATCTCATTTTGACCCTTCTCAGGTCTATGATACCAGTCTAAACCCTATATTAGGGTTTTTACTTTCAAAGTGAGTTTTTAGGAGTTATAACTATAAATATTTCATGAAATTTGGTGAAAATTTTAAGTTCAACATGAAAAAATATAATATAGTGTTTTTAAGTTGTGTAAGAATGGGTAAGTATATATGGGGGAGTACTATGTGGTAGATAGGGTAGAAGGAAAACTGAAGACTTAATCTCAGATTAGAGAAAGCATAAATAGGTTATCGAATAATTGAACCAAAGATTTAAACTTTGTGAATAAATGGGATATTTTATAGGGTATCCATAAATGAGGTTCACTTGATGATTTGAGTCTGTACAAGAAGTTTTTATGATAAAGTGAGAGGTAGTGTAAGATATGAGGATTGTGTTGAGAAGTTAAGTAGGGTTGAGAAGAAGTTAGAGATAACTCAAAGGAGTGGAAGGAATATTCTCACAACCCTATTAAATCTTTAAAAACTAGATTTAAGATTTTATCTAAGTTATTATAAAGTGTAAAGACTATTAAAGGGAATAGTCTCAAAGAAGGTGATATTTAATGAATTGAGTAAGGAGAATAGAATGAAGAGTTTAGTGAGACCATCCAAATAATAGTAGAGAGTAACTAAACTGAATAAAATGTAGATGTGAATTGGAAATGTGTGCAGGGTCCATAGATAGAGATCAATAATGAAAAGACAAATGGAAAGTTACATAGATATTGACAAAGAGTTTGGACAAGTAGAGTATGAAATAAGGATCTACATCATGAGGGATGGTGAGGGGAAATGAAGGAGTGATTATAAATGATGAATAATGGTGAGGGTCAATAAGGGAGTGATTAGAGATGATGAGGGATGAGGAGTGAGTGATTAGGGTTGATGAATTGATGATTATGGATGGTAAAGTCCAACGAGGGAGTGATTAAGGATGATGAGGGTGGTGAGAGCTAATGAGGGAGTGATTAGGGATGATGAGGGAGTGATGAGTGATAAGGAGTGAGTTATTAAAGATTATGAGGTATAGTGAGGGTCAATGAGGGAGTAATCAAAGATTGTAAGGGAGTGATTAGAGATGACTAAGGACAATGAGGGTCAATGAGGGAGTGGTTAGGGATAATGAAGAGTGATGAGAGAATGGTTAGGGATAATTAATTCTTATTTTTGTCCAACTACTTCAAAAAATTTCAACCTTTATCTTATATATATATATATATATATATATATATATATATATATATATATATATATATATATATATATATATATATATATATATATATATATATTTCTATTCTAACCTAATCTAATTCTAGTTTTACTTATACTCTCATACTAAAAATACTTGTCCAACTAGGTGATCCATTCAATGAGCCCTTCATACTTCAAGATTCTAAAATAAAGTCTAGGTTCTAACAATATTTTTCTAGTCATTCTCACAACAACTCATAAAAATTGATATTCAATCTCATCCACCTCTTCCTTTGTGACCTCATTCACAAGATCTTCCTATACGACTTCAACTTTGTTTTCATCTTCATTACCAAAACATCTCAACATCACTTTATTTCCATATCCTCAAATTGGTCTTATATATATCTCATTAATATTACAAGATTTACAAGTCTTGGCACCCTAGGTACTCCTAGCCTTATTTCATTCAAACCACCTCTTTGTTCCATTTCCTTAGAGATCACACAAACCTGAGAAAATTTTATTCTTTTTTCTATGGTATTTACCCAAACAAATCTATAGAATATTTTTACAACTTCATTCTACCCACATTCATAAATGAGAAAAATCAATACTAACTTGAAAGGACTAAAGCCTTTCTCTAATACCAAATGTTGTATTTTTTGTTAGGGATATAAACTAAGAGATTCCTTAAAACACACAAACTTCAAAGTTACATAGTAGGATACATGACACAATAAAATCTAACAACAATAACATAGATGTTTATTTGATTTTGACGATTAGGAATATAATTTCCACACATAATGACAACACTATTATAATATCGAATGATGTGTGTTATAAAATCATATCCTAATACATTTGCTTTTTAACATGTGATATTTTGAAGATCCTTAGAGTATTGGCTATGATCTATAATCATTTTTAATTCAAATTCTCCCATCCCTTAGGATGAGGGTATAGAAATTAATATAAAGGCACATGACCCACCTACTTACATTAAGTGATCTTTTTAAGAAAACCTAATAGTGTTAAATAATTAACATAGTCCTGATGATAATGAATTGTTATAGAGCAAACTACATTGTAAGATAATTAATTTCAATATAACACATTAAAGTAATTATTTATCCCCCTTTTATTATTCCAATAAAATTTAAACAAAAAGAGACAATTTGATATAGATGATACTTTGATATTTTTCATATTTTTAGATCACAAAGACCATTAAATGTGTCCATACGTGATGAAATTTAATTTTTAGGTACAAGATCCTAAATTGAACATGTTATCTTACTATAATTTTCATATTTGTCAACTATCTTACCATACAATACTAAAAGATTTTAAAATGGTTTTATAATGTGTGGTAATGTTAAAAAAATATTGAAAGATTTGAGTTAGTTGTATTAATTCTAGATAAACTCCTAAGGTCAATCCCATGCTCCAAATGCATTCTAAGTTATAGCAATACTTGTGTAGTGAAAATACATATCCTTCAAACACTTTTAACATATCAGCTCTAATATGGAAAATAGATAGACTACACAAAAAAATCTAAGTGAATAATTTATTGCTCTAGGAGATAATATAGATCTCTATATTTTATTCATAAATCCACACACTTCTATGCTTGATTGAATGATATAACAAACCCTATTGGAAAATGATTTATAAGCTTATTCAATTTAATAAAATAATTGTGTGCATCACCAAACATACACAAATCTTATAAAAAAATATTTATATGAAATTGAAAAGTTGAAAAAAATAGATTTAGATAAATATCCTAATCTAATATATTTTTGGTTGATCTAGGATTACATGTGAACCTAAATCCTCCTAGACAAGTTAAGACATTAAGGTCCTAACATAAAGTTAGGAAATATGAATTAAATATATACGCATTGAATTTCATAAGAAGAATTAAATATTACGGCATATCTATTACAAATGCATACTCTCAAACTGCACAAAGTATATTGTATAGACCATAACACAAAGACTTGATCTTCATATTTTTTTCTCATGCCCAATCAACCAAATTAGATTTGGTATTAAACTAGACAAAAATTAATCATGTAATACCCATACAACTCATCTTCATTTCATTATGATATTAAAAAAACACCATCTACACTTACTTTATAACTTACAACTTCTAACAAACTACTTCACATTTTTTGAAACCTTTTAAGATCTACACGTACTCTGTAACTTACAACTTTTAACAAGCTATATCACATTTTTTGAAACCTTTTAAGTGAGGTGCTTATGTTAAGATCCACATTTTAGATGAAAATGAAATTCAATAATAGAGATTTTGTACTTTTAAGTTAGCAACCTACTCTTCCAAAATGTCTACATGGTGCATAAAATAGAACAACCCTTACTATATACCCTTTTTCATTTCCATTACATTGCAAACAAAAAAACACAATCATAAATATGGTAAGTATAAGAATCATCTTTCTCATCATTGTGGAACATTATAAACCCATGTAATTTACCCTATTATTCTGCATTGAATAGAAGTGAATTGTTATACAAATGTCGGTCATTCAAATTTCTTATGGTTTTATCAAATAATAATTTCTTATTTCATGTCCTATATCCCGTAGTTTTCTATTCAAATTACAATTTTTCTTCTAATCCATCATTTTGAGCCTTATATTTCAACTCATATTAATTTATTATGTTTAATTTTATTGTTTTACATCTAACTAAAATTAATTAAATGTCTATAAATAGATTTATTATATTTTTTTTAAAAACATGGGAGCAAAATGTCTCGGCCTACAAGTATCCTTGCTATCAAAGTTTTAAAAAATGCTCATGATAACAACTCCACAATACAGATTTTGAAATACTAATAACCAGTTAGTATTGATGATTTGTAATGGTTAAATATATCATCATACTATCTACTAATATTAAAATTGTAAGAGATATAAATAAATGACAAGTGCCAAACAAATTTTGTGGAATGGATAAATCTTAATCCATGGAAGTAAATATAAAAGCAAATTTTTATGCATGTGATACTGACTAATGCTAAAGGTTTGCTAAAGGAAGTAAAAACAAAAAAAAATTGTGATCAGTTATATAATTAACATTGGCACATAAGTCAGAAGTGGTTGACATAGGACTACCATATTAATTTCATGGGTGCAAAGATTTTGATTCCTTAGCCCTTTTCAATAGAATTATTGATGATGATTTTATAACGATATTGATTTTAGTTAAGACTAGAAGGCCACCAATGCTTGAGATTGCTCCTTATAAATGACACCATTCTGTTTTGATATTTCCTCTTTTCTTTGAAACACTATGCATATGTCGAAAAAAACTCTTCTGGTTTGAACCCACCTGTAGAGCTATCTATAGAGAAACTGACCAGTATTTTCCAACCCTTGTAACTAGTTGATTCAACATTGTAGTACTTGAGAAGATATTTAACACTCAAGCCCTTATCATATGAGTGTAATTGAAAGTTTACGTGGTCAATGAAGCGATTGCATTTCTTCTACAGTTCCGAGTAATAGGATTGCACAAATAGTTACATATTAGCGGCCTAACTTTCAGACTTATATGAAGGTAACTTGTCCCCTTTGTAGATGATAAACATATTACTTACTTTGCCTTTTGTAATCGCCTTATTATAATGATGTATATACAATGTGATTTTTTTTTTTTTTTTTTTTGAACTTAAGGAGAATGACCAACAACACTAGAGATCGTAGGCACCAATGTTAGCATGTTCTTATTATCTAGCTCTAAATTTTATCCTTTGTATTTGTTTATCTTAATCTAAGAAAAATTAGTTAGGCAGTGTGTTTTTCATCTTTGATTATAGGAATTCACTTTCTCAGCTTTGTTTAACATTGCACACCCATGTAATTTACCCTATTCTTCTTCGCTGAATAGAAATTTGATTATTCCATAAATATTGTACATTCAAATAATTTTTGGTTTTTTATATGATATTTTTTTATGGTTTACATTATATTAATTAATTATGTTTGACTTTACTCTTTTAAATCTAATTGATCTAACATTTATGAATAAATGTATTTAAATTTGATGTAAAAACTTAAGGGTAAAGCTTCTCACCCCATAATTATTTTTACTATCAGAATTGAAATGAATTCCTATAATAAGAAAACCACAATATATATTATAAAATAATTACATGAAAATAAAATATACTGTCATACTATAAATTTTGAAAAAAATTTAAAAAAATCACTTTATCTAATAAAACTACCAAACGAAATGTGGTAGAGTGAATTACTCTTAATCCTCAAAATGTGAAAGAATAAAAGTAAATTATGTGTGCATCCGATACCGACAAATGCTCAAGATGTGGTAAAGGAAAAGAAGAAAAAATAAAATCGTGGTCAGTAATATAATTTACCTTGCCGCATAAGTAGCAAGTGATAAAATTGTGGTCAGTAATAGAAGTACATAGGACTAACTTACGAAATTCATGGGTACAGATATTACAATTCCTGAGCTCTTTTTTATAGAGTTATTGTTTTCAGTTAAGACTAGGAGGCCAGCAGTGCTTGAGATTGTTCCTCATAAATGAAACCATCCTGTTTCGAGTCATCCGCAGACCAAATAAAGATGCCCTAGAGTTTCCCTCTTTTCTTCAACTCTATGCACGCGTCGAAGAATACGTCATCTGGTTTGAGGCCACCCGCAGAATTATCTGTAGCGAAACTGGCCTGTATTTTCCAGCCCTTGTAATTAGATGATTGAATGTCGTAGTTCTTGAGAAAATCTTTAACGCCCGTGCCCTTATCGTATGAGTAGAATTGGAAGTTTACGTGGTCAATGAAGTGACCGTATTTCTTCCACAGTGCCTGTTAATGGGACTTCACTGAGCCATCGCCCTCGAATGGAGCAATGGAAGCCATGGATATCAATTTTTTGTGCTTTAATTGTATGATTAATTGACCAACGCAGTCAGCAAATGTGGTGGGATTTGAGAAGTCGAAATGCTTGTAGTCGATGTCGATGCCGTCGAGATGGTATTCTTTAATTATCTGAGACACAGTCAACACCGCGTTGTTAACCCAGGAAGAAACAGACGACGGTCTGAATTGCACATGAGTTTCATCCTCTCCTATGATATCGCCGCCTAAGCTGGCGGCGACCTTGACGTTCTTATGCTTGGACTTGATTTCCAGCACGTCGCCGGGGCTCAGACTATCCGTGTCTCAGAAGACGTTGATTTTGCCGTTTGTTGGAAATGGAGAATTAGCGGATGCGGTATACTCGATGGCAAATGACAGAATAAAATGGACATCTACGTCAACTCTGATTGGCACGTCGGAGAACTTGACGTTGAGGAGCTCGGCGCCTATGTACTCCCTAAACAGTTTGATGTTGCCACCTGCACACAAACAGAAAAATAAATGGATCAAATCTTCATACATGGTAGAAAAACCGCATCCAGTATAAGAAATTTGGTGGACTCTTACCCAATGACTTAGGAAGAAACAGCAGAAATATAAAAATGAAAAGCTTCGCGTAAAACCCCATGGTGGTGGCAGGTGACTACAGAACACAGTTTGAAGAGAGTTCAGAGGACCATCATTATCTAAAGAAGACGCATGTTGTTTAATTTCTAAATATTATCATAGTGTTTTCACATTATTGGTCTTCATATAAGCTACCATATAAGCTATGAAATGTGTCACTTTGGAATATCGATCCTCCACAACAAAAATGAGTCATTGTCCCTTTGGGTACTTTGCATTCCAAGCACAAAACCAATGCTTATGTCCTCCCATGGCCTCTATGCTATAGTTAAGGGTTGGTAACAACACATGTTCTGGCTTCTCGCTTTTGTCAACGGACATTATCAACACCATTGTACTTATCTGTGCATATCTACGCCCATTTTTTTCGAGTTAAAGTTCTTAACCAACAATGCCATCATCTTGTCACGACCACCATGTCCCACTGATCATCTATTATGATTTTCACTGATCACATTTTCATCCATCGACCCCTTGGAGATACGTAATTACAATCCTATGAAAATAATTCCTTCCTAAATCAAATAATATAGACATGGTGTCCGATCCATGCTTGTCAGATCCGTGCGGACTTTCCAATCATCGTAAATATATTTGTATTTGGGATATAGCTCTTTCATTGAGTCAAATCCCAGCACTTCAACACCCATCTATTGTATCAACACTGCTCTCTTTTTTATGAATCAATAGAATGTAAATGTAAATGTAAATGTCGTTTTGTGAAAATTTTAAACATTTTTTCAATTAAACAAGAAACTAATAACATATTTTCTGTTTATAGTTATATGGTATTACTTCTTAGTGAAGTCGTTACTAATAATCATCACTACTTGTAAGTATAGTCTATTTTATTACTAAGTTTTAAGGATTTTATGAGTAATTTTTATTCGTCATTAATTAATAGATATTTTTCATCATTTAGTTTTTGTAATAATTATAAGGTAAGGGGACTTTTTTTACAACATAAGTACTATGTATTAAAGTGGGGCCTTTTTCTTTATGATTATTATAAAAAAATATCATTTAAGTAATAATTTGTGGAGGTCATTTAGATATTGATTAAAACTTACACAAAAATAATATTTGAATATAATCTCTCTTATATAACATCTATTATACAAATTATATATATATATATATATATATATATATATATATATATATAATCGTTTAAAAGTTTGAGAGGTTCAAAATGAGATGTATAAAAGATAATACATATAATAACTTCTGATACCCTTTAAAATATGAAACGTGATATTATAAGTGGAAAAGGCTAAAGATACTCTACTTCAAAAACAAATACCTAGACATTTTCGGAAACAATGTATCTAATGAGAACTTTTACTAAGCAAAGTTTTAGTCCGTATGTAATAATCTTGTTGAATTTGTTTGTTTAAAACAATCATCATAAATTATACGAAAATGTGAATGTAAAACACATGGATTTGTATAAACTTGTAGCATTGCTTACCGTGTTTATATTTATATTTATATTTTGTGTTGCTTTGCAATGTGTTAGCAATGAGAAAGTATATCTATTAAGGAATGTTTATGATTCTATACACGATGTAGAGATTTCTGAAGAGTAGGTCGCTGATTTGAAAGTACATAAATTTATTTGCTTCATCGTTTGTAAGGTGCATGTTAACATAAGCGCCTTGCCTAAAAGTTTTCAAAATATGTAAACTAATGTGGTAGAATTGGTAACTTAAAAAACAAGTGTAAATATAATTGTTGCATCTTGTGAACACATAAACATGAGGTGTATACATATTACGTGACTAAATTTTGCCTTGCTTAATTACACGTCTAACTGGTTTAATTGGGTGCGAGAAAAAAAATAAGAAGCTCAATCCTTTTGTTATGGACTATATAACATACTTCAAGTCTAGTTGGAGACTATACATTTGTAGTAAGTATGCCATAGTAACTAACATTGTCTACGATGCTCAATGTGTAACTCTTGAATTCATAGTTCAAACCTTTGTGTTAATATCTTAATGTTTTAATCTGATGCAAAAGTATAAACATTTACATGTAATTTTATATCAACCAAAAAAAAAATGTTAGATTGGGATGCTAAGTTCATTATTTTACAATTTTTTTTAATTGTGTATACATTTTTTTTTTTTTTGTTTTGCACAAATTTGTTGATTCACAAAATTATTTTTTTAGTTTGAATAAACTGAAAAATCTGTGTAAAATGGTTTTTAAGGTCTTTTGATCAATTATAGTAGTGTGGAGATTTGTGAAGGTCTTTATTATTTTCTAAAGTAATAAAATATACATTTTGACTCACAACATGATATAATTATTTTTCCTAAAAGCGCTGATTTGTGAAAAGTGTTTGAAGGAGATGTATTATCACTATAAAAATAATGTGACAAGTTGGGATAAGTTTAGAGGATAAGATTGAATTTAGGATATGGTCTAGCATCAATACATGTAACTCAGAGCTTTCAAAGTTGTTATAACATTATGAGACATTTTAGAGCCATTCGAGAAAGTTATGGTACTATAAGGTAAAGGTTTTCACAAATATGAGATTTCAAGTAATAAAACATGTTTGTTAGATGTTATTGTACCTAAAAATTTAATTACATCAATTATATAGATATTTAATTGTATTAGTGATCTAATAGATGGAAAAATGATCAAATTCTCATCTATCTAATTATTTCTTGTTAGTTACATTGCATTGAAATAATAAAATTGGGATAATTCATTAAGTTTGATATTTTATAGTGAAAAGAGATATGTTTTGATAGTGAATAATAATGGAAAAGGGACCCTTACCAATAACATATGAAGGATATGACTATCATATAAAACTAAGAAATATAAAAGAGGTCTATAATAGAGCAAAAGGAGATGGGCATAAATCTAAAATGCCAAGAAAACACAAATCCCATTATCCAATAATAATAGAGGATACCAGAGAACATAAAATTTCAAAATAGAATAACAATCCAATAATAGGGAACACATCCCAGATTAGTCCATAAGTGGAAGAATGTACCACTACCATGGATCAACTTAGGGAGAGTAAAGAAAACCTCCATGAGAAGCCTTGAACGCCAACTTCTAGAAAACCCTTCAAACACTAAACCATGACCTCCAGTCATAATAATTTAACAATTATATGTCCCACTATTGAATCCATGTATGCACAAAAAATCTAAAATAATAACTATGGAAGAATCCAAAATAGGGGTAAAACCATAGACAATAACAAAACCTCTAAATTCTAACTCATTAATTCATTCAATGAAAAACACGATCAAAAAATGGATGTTGATAGCATGTAAAGTATTTTATGATTATATCTATACATTCTTCACAATGAGGAGGGCCTTCACAAATCTAATATTTACTACGAGGAAGGTGAAGAGCTCCAAACTTAGACAATCAATTTGTTGGAGAGTCATCCTTGAAATAGTTTTGGGAAAAAACAAATATCCCCTAAAACATGAATGACATGGATCATATATTAAATGATATAATTTATCTTCATAATCAAGAGAGAATCACCTTTAAAAACAATTTTCAAAAATCAAATTCAATGATGGTTATGAAGCCTTTGAGAAGAGCTAGAGCCTGAGCCAAATTATTTATGTAACAAGGAATCTTGAAGACATTACATGAGATAAATTATCCTAGATTATCTCTAAAGATACCTTCAAATTTAAAAATACTAGGGTTACCTTTAGATGCCTCATCATAATTTTCACTTAGGGGCTTCTGAGATGTTATTAGCCATTATTTTTTTTAAATGAGGGAGGTTGAAATCATTTTGAAAAAAATTAAATTTTAAAATCATATTAAAATCCATTACTACAATTTTATTTATAAGATGTGGATATTTATCCTTAAATACATCTTGAAGGAGTGATTTGATTTTAGGGTTAAAGCTTTCTTCATATAGAGACAAACTCCTAAAGAATCTTTTGTTTAATTTCCTTAAGTTATATATTATAAGAGACGAGGCCAAACCACAAATAGTTTTGAATTTATCCCCTCCCTCTTATGTTAAATTAATTAATATAACCTAAATAAAAATTACTACTACCTAAAGATCCTAAAAAGTGAAATGAGTTTTGTTACTATGTAAAATGATATGTTACCATGTATTATAAATAGGACTATGTTAACCTTATAATTTTATTAGTGGGTTATTAAAACACTTAATGTATGTAGGTGGGACCTACCCCTTTATAATAATTTTCATACAGTCATGCTAAGGGATGAAAATTTTGGATTAAATGATAATAAATTTTACTGGGTGTTATGAGGATAACTAGAATTTCAAAGATCAAGATTTAACAATAAAATATATTAGGATATGATGTTGGAAGACATCTCATTTAAATTACAATGGTGTTTTCATTCTATGTGAAAGTTGTCTTTCCAATCATTGCAATCAAATAAATATTCAATTTTTTATTTTATTTTATTGTGTTATGTATCTCGATGTGTAAATTTTAAGGTTGTGTGGATAAGTCATATATTAATTCATATCGTTTACTAAAAACACATAGTTTGGTGCTATCAAAGTATGGTTTTATTCCTTATTATTGATTTATGTGTTTAAGAATATAGGTAGAAATTAGTCACAAAAATCTTATATGGATATTTTTGGCTAAATTGTGTATAAAAAAAGAATAAAATTTATTAAAGCAAATTTTATTTATAAGGAAATGACAAAAATAGGTTGTTTGAATGTAAGAGCAGCTAGAGTCCTAAGAATTAAAGTTTTTTA
>JARHVA010002064.1:1705000-1710000 GCA_037957365.1 Torreya grandis | reverse complement strand
ATTTTAATGTTTTATAATGAATTGAGATATGTTTTGATAGAGAATAATAATGTAAAAAAGGGCCCTTACCACTAAGGTAGAAAGGATATGACTAGTAAATCAAACCAAGAAATATAAAATAGGTCTTAAACAGAATAAAAGGAGATGAGAATAAACCTAAAATGTGGAGAAACCACAAATCCCATTGTCCAATAACAATAGATAATACCATATAACACAAGCTTTCCAAATAGAACAAAAATCCACTAATAGAGAACACATCCCAAATCTGTCCATCAGTGAAATAAAGAAGCACTACCATGGATCAACTTAGGAAAAATAGAAAAAAGCTTCCACGAGAAGCCTTAAACACCAAATTTTAGAACACCCTTAAAGAACTAAACTAGGACCTCCACTCATAAAAACTCAACAATTAAATTTACCGATATTGAATACATGGATACACCAAAAACATAAAATAAAAACTATGAAAGAATCAAAAGTAGAGAGTAAAACCTGAGACAATAACAAAACCTCTAAAGTCTAACTCATCAATTCATTCAATGACAAAATAGATAAAAAAAATGAAAGTTGATAATAAGTAAAGTATTAAATGATTAAAAATAAATATTATTCACAATGTTGGGGTCATTCTAAAAGCTAATATTTACTAGGAGGAAGGTAAAGAGTTCCAAACATAGCAGATAAATTTGTTGGATAGTTATCCTCAAATTTTTTTGAGAAAAACAAATATCCTCCAAAAAAGGAATGGTATGGATTATATATTAAATTATATAGTTTATCTTCCATTTATATTATCTTATTTCTTTATGAAATTTATAATAAAGATAGAATCACATTCCAAAAACAAGTTCCTTAAAACAGATTCAATACTGGTTATGAAGACTTTGAGAAGAGTTAATGCCTAAGAAAATTATTTGTACACAAAGGAATCTTGAAGGAATTACATGAGAAAAAATATCCCATATTATATCTGAATCTACCTTCTCATTTAAGAATGCTAGGGTTACCTATAGATGCCTCATTAAAATTTATCTTGACATAATTTTCACTTAGGGGTATTTAAGAACCTAATAGCATTTTTTAAAAATTGAGGAGTTTGATGTTGAATTCATTTTGAAACAACTTAAATTTCAAAATTAAATGATAATCTATTACTATGATTTTATTTATAGGAGGTGTATATCTATCCTTGAATACCTCTTGAAGGAGTGACTTGATTTTAGGACTAAGATTTTCTTCATATAGGGACCAATTCCTAAAGACTCTATTTTTTGTTTCCTTCTATAATCTATAGATTATAAGATATGAAGCCATACCCCAAACACTTATCAATTTATCCCCTCCCTCTTATGTTAAATTAGTCAATAGAACGTAAATAAAAATTACTACTAAGTAAAGATTTTGAAAATTTAAATGAGTTTTGTCACTATGTAAAACGTTATGTTACAATGTAATATTAATAGGAATATGATAACCATAAAATTTTATGAGTGTGTTGCTAAATATCTTAATGTATATAGGTGGGACCTACCATTTTATAGTAATTTTCCGATAGTAATTATTAGGGATGGAATTTTTGATTTAAAAGATCATAAATCATATTGAGTGTTATGAGGATAGCTAAAATTTAAAAGATAGACATTTAATAAGAAAATATATTAGGATATGAAGTTGGAATAGATCTCATTCAAATTAAAATTTTGTATCGATTCTATGTGTAATTTTTATTTCTAATCATTGAAATCAAATAAATATACAAGTATTTTTTGTATTTTATTGTGCTTTGTATCTCAAGGGGTAAATTTTAAGGTTTTGTGATTTAAGGCATCTCTTAATTGATATCTGTTATTACAAATTCATAATTTTTTATTATCAAAGTATGGTTTTAGTCCTTAGAAGTTATTATTAATTTATTAATTTATGAATATGGGTAGAAAGTAGATACAAAAATATTATACATATATTTTTGGTTAAATTATGTATAATGAAAAATCAAAGTTATTCAAGTAATTTTGATTTATAAGGAAATGACTAAAATAGGTTATTTAAATGTAAGAGTGATAGGAGTATCTAGAGTTCTAAGACTTTCATATTTTTAAAGATTGAGAAATATACAATCTCGATCTAAGGATATGGAGATAACGAAATAAAGAGGTGTTACGTAGTATATGGTGAAATCAACATTGTGGTGATAGTGGAATATCTTGACAACTAGTTTATAGAGGAATAGGTTGATGAACATGAATATTTATTCTTAAAAATTATTTTGGGAATAACTATTAGAGTATAGTTGGACCTCAAGATTTATATTAGAGGTTTAAATCCCAAAGTTCTCATTGAATATATCATTGAGTTAGACAAGTATTCATGTGTGAGAGGATAAGTAAGAGTAAAATTATAATAGGTTAGAATATAATAGTTTTATATAAGATAAGGTTTGAAAAAAATTTAAGAAATTTTATTAACATAATAAGTAAGTTATTTTTGAAATATAATAATAACATAATCCCTTACAATATGGTGAGACACATCAAAATAAACATGAATATATTGAGAAATTGGAATAACTTAAGAATAAATGAAAATGTCATGTTGAGATATTGGAGGAATTTCAAATTGAGAAGAAGGGAGAAGAATAAAAACATATTAATAATTATAAATAATTTAATTTTGAGAAGGAATAAAATTATAAATATTTGAGGTAATGTTACTTTTAGGATTTCAAAAAGTTGCTTCATGAGAACGTAAATTATGACCAAAAAAGGTTTTTAATGTATTAATAGTTGTTAATATCATTTATCCTTTATTTTTATAATATTTAACAATAATATTAATTTTATCATCCAAATTTTTATTTCTAAATAGACCTCATAATAAAATAAAGAAATTTCCACTTCAAAAATCAACTTGAAAAGTTTAGAAATTAACATTATTACCAACATTGGAATTCAAAGAAGAAACATTAGTCTCTACATGAAAACATGAATCTCAATAGAAATGATCCCCTATAGTCAATGTCATCATTTTCTCATGATTTATGAACTTGTAAATTGGTATAAAATAAATAATTTTTTTCACATCCAATTTAAAAAAAATGTTTATCAATTTTGCTTTGTGTGAGGATGATAATTTTTTAATTATTAATTGTTTCTCTCCTAAAAATATTCTCATTTACAAAATAATGTCCTTTTATATAGGAAAAAACCAACGCCCATGCCATTTATATGTTCACTTATACCTACTGGAGTAAAAATTATTTTTCCTAAAAGTTTATAAATGTTATTCACATAATTATATCATAAAAATTGATATATTATACATCATTAGGAAAATATGTGACATTCATAGACCATTTTTTCACATATTTTCAAAAAATATATCTAAAGGTCAAGACATTTTAACCATACTACGGTTTAATAGATTTTTACAATTTAAAACTATTGATGGCTTGGGATAAATAAAATATAATTGAATGAAACTATGGCTACTAGATCAAAGAGCATGTAACATCATTGTAGACCCTAAATCTAAATTTTATAGCACCTCAGTATTTTATGTTTAGAATATAACTATCATGGTTATACCCTTGAGTTCTAAAACATTCCCTCTATCTAAAGGCTCATATTCACTATCTTTTTGTGCCAAATTATTTATCTCTTAGTTTGACCATTGCTATTATGATCTCTAGGAATTCTATATTATGCAAGATTAATTAAAAATGTTCATTATCCTTGTCTTGTAGTTTTGGACCTATACCTATTTTATAGCTTCTTGGAAAATTGCATCTCAACTAGATGCCTATGTCGAATTAAGTGTCCCTTTTCTAATTAAGCATGAAATGCCTAAAATTCATCAAGTTTTGAAATGAAAATTAACCTTATAGATAACGTATGTGTTTTAGTGAGACATAATTTTAAAGGAGATTGGTATATATACAAGATCAACCCTTATTTATTCCTCACCTATAAAATATAATGAAATCATAGGGAAACTTACAAAAAATCACTCAATAAATCATTAAAGTGAGTAAAACTACCATATTCATACATTTTTTGAAATCAATCATAGGTACAGTAACATCGCAAGTCTAAATTATTAAAAGATAATCCCATGACCCTTAATTGACAAGTTACAAGTTAGGTCACTATATGTACTTGCTTATCACACATTGTATGATTATGCACACAAAACAAGACATGTAGGGGAAAAATACAGATGCATAAGGCCATGTTCAAAGTAATGGATATGTAGGTAGTTCCCATTGTTAGAGGGGTCCTTGGGGTAGCTCAAAACTAGGTGACTACTAACCCATTTTTCCCACAGTCACTCCAAGGGTGACAAAGATAGGGTTTGATAATTTTAAGAAGAAGAAAAACCTATGTGAATGATAAATATACATAAAAATAAAGGTGAGAGGAGACTTATAAGGTTCCAATCTCTCACATTTAGATCTAGTCATTATTATATACTAGACACTTATGGTTAGTTAATAAACCTTGATGGCAATCCAACTATCTAGATCTTACACAAGTGTACAAGGCCATGAAGTGAAAACTTCCATAATATGATGAATTTTTAAGGATCCTGATCTAGTCCACTTCTATCCTATTTTGACCCAAATTTTCATGATAACAATAAGCCACCTAGCACTCTTATTTCCAATTCAAGACAATATCAATCAATAGTACTACTTTATTTTTTTGCATATCTCAATATTATAAATTTAAAATATTGTTTATCTAAGTTTTCAAATTAGTTATCATGCCATAGATCTATTTATCATCCTTGTGGTTATTCATTTCTATATTCTTAACCTTAGATAACCCCATATCTAAATTTAGGATTAAACATTTGGGTAACCTAACCATTAGTATCAAAATATTAGATGGCTTAGGGTTTTATGTTTTTATTGAAATTTTTGATTTTCATATTTTTTAAGGGTATAAATAATTTAAAACATTATTAAATAAAAAAATAAAAAATTTCTAATCATGTTC
>JARHVA010002064.1:1685000-1700000 GCA_037957365.1 Torreya grandis | reverse complement strand
GGTAGACTACATATTTCAATGCCCTATGTATTTTAATCCCATAAGATGAAGTGGTATTTTATTTATATTCCAAGAGATGATAACATTAGGCATATTAGAGATGAAATTAAAGTAATTCTTCATGATTTTTCATTTACAAGAAAAGTTGTCTAAGTTTAGATGGGTGTGCATAAACTGAGTGTAGATGATAAGCTATCATAAAATGTAAAATATTCTAAAATGGGAAAAATATTAGCATACAACATAAGTTTTTTAAGTGGAATAAATTAGTCAAATGTGAAAATGCCACTATATTTTTAGGAAAATCTTGAAAAGTACTCATTTTTTATTTAGGATATGTAAATTGTGAAGTAACCCAAAAGAGACACGTCTTCCAAAAAGTATAAATTTATGGAGTTTTAAAACTACCATTTTCCATCTAGCACATCTTCCATGAAGTTAAAACCATAAATTAAGATAGTAAAGACAAACCATCAACATGAGCTACCTTAAATACATACATATATATACACCAAGTAGTCTAGTGCAGGTTTATGGGTTGAGTTTTGAGTGAATGGATGTCAAACCTCAAAATGAGTGAACCTATCACCCTTATACCTAACACACATAGAGTAACACAAAACTTAGTGTAGCTTAAATTATTATTCTAAGGTAGATTACATATGAATTCCCACTCAATAGGGGTTAATTGCAATGACATGATGGATTTTCTACAAACAAATCTCAATATTATAGTAAGTCCTTATAATATTATATAAGGTAATATTTTCCATCATTTTTGGTCTCACTCTTTCCAATTGCCTTGGTGAGAAAATTTTGGCACATTTTTTCCTATATCCCAACCACTACCTAGAATCAACATTGATTCCCTTTTTAATAAACTATTGAATTGGGAAAATACTACTCTATCCAATTAGAAAACCACTTAATTAATGAAAAAATATAAAGTTATATGTTGAGGTCAGTAGGATGAGTTACTTGGTTTCGATCCACATACAATCAAGTTTCCAAAAATCCTATGTAGTATGACTACCTTGATTTCTTGATTCTCACCTTATTTGTTGATTTATTCTATTTAAAATTTTAGTGGTCATGTAGTCCTATCATAGTGATAGGTCATTGTGGTAAAATTTGTTGAATCTATATTTGAGTACAAATTGTTATATTATTCATAATTTTTAACTAAAATTTTATTGAAACTTTATTTTGTTTTACTATGGGAATGATATCCTTCATGACATAGAGATCTGTGTGTACACTTGGTTGTGTGAATAACTCCCTTTCCAGATAATTACCATGTGTTACAATGGTTATAAATTCCTTCGTTAATAGTGCTAGTAAACTTAGGAAGTTCTTCATAAAACATTACTTGTTTTTTTTTTAAATTAAGCAACCTTACTTTTCACCAAGGATGCTCTTACATTAGACACCATGGGTAACTAAAATTTAAAATCTAATTCATAATTTGATGTTTATGAGATCATAGCCATATCAGCCAAAAACATTTAGGTCCAACCATGATGTATCTTATACTACACATTTATTGCAATTTACCAAATATTTTTTTAATTCTTTTCTGTATGTCATCCTTACTACATTAGAGTCCATTATGTCCTATATCGCTTCTCTTTCATTTTTTATGAATTTCACCATCTAGTTAGGTATATGTGCTTCCTTCTCTCTATTATAACCTTCTCCTAACACCTCATTAAAATTTTAAAAATATTATATATTGGATATGGGTGATATGTCCATCCCCTTTATAGATTCAATTCTGCATACATTAGATAAAAATTTACACAACATTGTACATGATCCTATTTTATTAGTTAAATATTATTATGGTACCTCATGTAAATATTTTCTTGTAAAAATGTGCCAACACTATATATCCTACATTAAACATCTTATTCCCACACCTCTCATATTCACATTTATCATGTCTAGAGAAACATTTTTACAGATTTTTATTTACCTCTTCACACATTGTATACATATATTATGTAGGTTTTTTCTTATCTCAAAAATTTAATATAAATTACTATATACATAAAATCCTTAGGGTTAATTCCATAAAAAAAATATGGAAAGGTGTTTTCCAAGTGATTTTTTCCACAAAATTGTTGCATGCAAATTCACCTAGTGCCAATAACATGTCCCACTCTAAATTATTATTTCAAACTAGACATCATAACATATGTCTAAGGATTGGGCTAAAAAAATAGATTTATCCATCATTTTATGTATGTTATGCAAAAATATGGTTATATTTTATTCCCAATTTATTCCATAGTATGTGAAAAAATGGCCTAATAACTTTGTATCCCTATCTAACACTATACTATTCAAAAATCAATCTGATGTCACAACCTACCTAAAGCATAATTTTTTGATGTTTGTTATATTTTTGGTATTCATATACCATACTAAATATTTTATTTTGGCATCTCTATCCTCTAAAACAAAAATGAAGTTACTATCCTTATCTATCCTTTGCATTCCAAGCACAAAATCAGTGCTTATATCCTACCATGGACTATATGTTGTAGGTAAGGGTTGGTAAGAACTGATGTTATAGATTTTCACCTTTACCAACTAACTATAACAACATCATTGCACTTATCTATGCACATCAAAACACATTTTCTGAAAGGTATAGTTCTTAACCGATAATGCCATCATCATGTCACCACTAAAATTTCCCATCAATCCTCCATTTTAATTTTCCTTGATCACATTTTCACACAAAAACCCTTTAGATATATGTAACTACACTCCTATTAAAATAATTCCTTCCTAAATCAAATAATATAAACATGGTGTCAAATCCATGCTTGTCCCATCTATTTTGGGTATAAATGTTTTATTGAGTCAAATCTTAGCATGTCAACTCTCATCAATTTTTTCAACAATGTTCTCTTGTTTATAAATTAATAAAATGTAGATGTATATGTAATTTTGTGAAACTTTGAAATATTTTTTTATTAATAAAAATAACTGAATATAATATCCTTTGTTATAGGGATTATGCCAATGATAATGTTGTGTGTGTAAATTTTATAGGACTTATAAAGAGTTAACATTTGTAGAATTAATTATGGTTGGCTTCACTTGACCATGTGAAGCTTGAATTTAATGATACATTATGTAGTGTATGTCGTATGTGGATGGGAATAAAATAATATGTTTTTATACATAGATCCATGAATTTATATTATATCCCATTCGCAAATGCACACTATCCATAATATGTAACCCATGTAGGAAAAAAAAACTAAAAACAACACTAGTACAAGATCAATTTACATAGTTTTAGTGGATACAAACAAGCCTCATTAAAATATGATGCATATAATGTAAAGGAGGTATAAATCAACATTGTAAAATCCACATATAAGTATGTGAAACTCTATGTAAATTTATAGGTAGTGAAGATACTCAAACTTTTGAATACGACTCAATGTCCACTATTAGACATTACACACAATATTAAGATGATCAATAGTTATCATAAAATGCACAATGCAACACAATATCCACGATCATGAAAGACACAAAATAACATAGATAACAACAAATACCATTTATATAAAGCATAAAAACCCTCGTGTAGTCCATAGTGTAGAAACACACATTATGTCATTGCATACAAACTAAGGTCATGTAGATATCTAGATATCTCCAAATTGGTATATACAACTAAAAAAGGGTAACAAGCCTAGTAATTTTATTAAAAGACTTACAAAACCTAAAAATATGACCCATTACATAAAACCTCTAGTTCTCCAAATCTGTAAATGAATAGTGCAAAATATAACCCAAGAGACTAGAAACCTATAAGAAATGAGTTTTTTAAAAAATGTTTTAAACAAACTAAAAGGTGATCCTAAGGTTTTTGGGCCTTTCAAACTCAATGGATTAGGTTGGATGAAATTAAAATATAATTTTACAAATATCATATTTATCATTGTTCTTTAATTCTCCTAAACATCCAAGGACATTGGGGAAGACTATACTTAGAAATTAAAGGTCTATAACAAGTAAACTCAATTACTCAAGATTTAAAAATACATTAAAACAAAACAATGAATTTATTTTACTAGAACATCATATGATACCATGGAATAATGAACCTTGATCTATCAATATGGTCAACGATTGAGAACTGGTGAGATTTGAAGACAATAGGCTCTTAACATCAAAAAAATGAAGTCTTATATAAAAAGATCAATTGAGTATGAACAGAATAATAACTTGTTAATATAATTGATAAAAATATCTTAAGTAGAGGTTCGTAAATAGGTAGAGGAGAGGCATAAAACCATCTACATTTGGCAAAGTGAACATAGAGCATTTACTAAATGAATAGTGAGTACCATGTGTAATATGTCAGCATTGGTTGGTATATGTCAAGTACATCCACAATAATCAATTTAACTACAAATTAGATATGTGCATGTGTAAATTAATGACCTCAATATTATAATTAAGTAATATAAATATAAGTGTAAGAAAAATCATAATTTATAAATTAAAAAACCTACACTAACAATAATGTGGAGCCACCATAAGTGGGCTCAGTGATAAACTCCATCAAATTGACTGAACATAATATATCCTTTGAACAAGAAGATTTACCACCTCAACATCTTATAAATTATTGTTTACCACTATACATACACATATGTGCAATGCAATAAAATGGTTAAGAGAGCACTCATGGATAATGGTTTGAGGCTCAAAATTTGTAATATATCTTTTCTTTCTTTACATGGCATTGGAGCTAAAGACTTGGAATATTCAAGTACGAGCATTAATGGATTTGATAACATTTAACAATATGTATTGGAACAAATAGCATTGATTATCGGTATGGGACCTTGTACATTACTTATTTTATGTTAAGTTATGTCAAATGATTTGAACTATAACATACTCTTAGGATGATTTTGGATATATAAAATGTACGTGGTTCCATAAACATTACATGCATGCCTAAAATATAACCATCGGGGACTTATTTTTCCATATCGTAAGGGCAATATTTCTCAGCTTAGAAATATTCATA
Organism: Torreya grandis; assembly: GCA_037957365.1. NCBI lineage: Eukaryota > Viridiplantae > Streptophyta > Pinopsida > Cupressales > Taxaceae > Torreya > Torreya grandis. The sequence goes on along the minus strand of JARHVA010002064.1, from coordinate 1,694,932 downwards.
CTGTCAACATTGAAATAAATTCTATAGTGAGAATAACATGGTAAGCATTTTGAAATACTAATAACCAATTAATATAGATGAAAGTAACTAGTATTTTCATACTATCTACTAAAATATAAATTTAGAATAAATTAATCTTAATTCTTAAAAAAATAATAAAAGTAAATTATTTGTGCTTCAGATACAGACAAATGTTAGAGGTTTAGTAAAGTATAAGAGAAAAAAAATATAAAATCATTGTCACTGACATAATTAACCTTGCCGCATAAGTTGCGAGTCATTGCATAGGACTAATTTATTAATCTCATGTGTGCGGAAGTTACAATTCTTAACCCCTTTTATATATACTTATTGATGAAGCAACCATAGCAGAATTGATTTTATTTAAGACTAGCAGGCCAACAGTGCTTGGGATTACTCCTAATAAATGAAGTAAATTGATCACCTGGTACTCCATAAACAGTTTGAAGTTGCCCCTACACATAAATAGAGAAATAAATTGATCAAATCTTCATACTTGGTATAAAAATAGCATACATTATATGAAATGTAGTGGATTCTTACACAGTGACTCAGTAAGAAAAGACCGAAACATAAAAGTGAAAAGCTTCGCGTAAAACCCCACGATGGCAGGTGAGTGCAGAAGAGGGCTCAAAGGAGCATACGTATATAAAAAAGACGCATTTTGTTTAATTTGGAAGAAACAAAAAAATACAGCAGTCAGCGGACATGACGATGCAAGCAGAAAGCATGATGTTACCATCTTGACAATCTGTTGAAGTCAATAACTATATATATTGTAGGACATTATGTCTATTCCCCCCCCACACACACATAAAAAATAAAAAATAAGATGTTAGAAATGAGATATATAAGAACTAAAAATATGAGAACATGAATATTATATGTGTATAAGCCTATTGATGTTCTTTTCCAAGTAAAAAAGATTAAATACCTAAGACATTTTCTACAACAATGTATCCTACTGAGAAGTTTTATGAGAGAGGTTGAGGTCCATATGTAATAACCTCGTTGAATCTATTTAAAAAAGACCACCGAAATCATCATAAAGTATGCATCAATGGGAATGCAAAAATCATGATTCACACGAACTTGTAGCCTTAATTACCATATTTATAATTGTGTTTTTTGTTTGCAATGTGTTGGAAATGAAAAACGGTATCTAGTAAGGAATGTTGTTTTCTTTAAGGCACCATGTTGACATTTTTGAAAATTATGTTGTTGACTTAAAAGTACAAAATATCTATTGTTGAATTTCTTAAACATCTGAAATGTGCGTTTTAATATAAGCACCTCGTTTAAAAGGTTTCGAAAAATGTGAAGTAGCTTTGTAAAACATGTAAGTTACAAAGTGTGTGTAAATAGTGATTGTTTTATCATGTAATGAAATGAACATGAGTTGTATGGGTATTATGTGATTAAATTTTATCTAGTTTAATTTCAATTCAATTTTGGTTAATTGGATGTGAGAAAAGAATATGAACATCAAACCTTTGTGTTATGGTTTATATAATATACTTTACGTAGTTAAAGAGTGCACATTTGTAATTGTTATATCATAATACTTAATATTATTTACGATATTTTATATGTAAATTTTTAATTAATATTTCCTAACTTTGTGTTAGAACTTCAATGTCTTAATTGGTTTAGGAGGATTTAGGTTCACATGTAATCCTAGATCAATCAAAAATATGTTAGATTAGAAAATTCAGCTAAGTCTATTTTTATTAAATTTTTTGATTGCATATAAATATTTGTTTGTAAGTTTTGTGTAAGTTTGATGATGCATACAATTATTTTATTAGTTTGAATAAATTTATAAAGCTTTTGTCAAGAGGGTTTGTTAAGTCATTAGATTGACCTTAGAAGTGTGTGGATTTATGAAGAAAATATAGAGATCCATATTATCTTATAGAGCAACAAAGCAATCACTTAGAGTTTTTGGTATAGGCTATTAATTTTTCATAGAATAATTGATATGTTAAAAGTGTTTAAGCATGATGTAGTTTCACTGTACAAGTATTGCGATAACTTGGAATGCATTTGAAGCATGGGATTGACCTTTGGAGTTGGTCTATCATCAATAAAACTAACTAAAATATTTCAATATTTGTTTAAAAAAATCACACATTCTAGAACCATTTTGTAAACTTTTAGTTTGGTGCAGTGAGATTCTAGACAAATATGAGGATTATGGTAAGACAACATGTTCATTAAAGGATCTTGTACCTAAAAATTGAATTGCATCACATATGGAGACATTTAATGGTCTTGGTGATCTAAAAATAGGAAAAATATCAAGTTATCATCTATATTTAATTGTCTCTTTTTGGCTAAGTTGTACTTGAATAGAGAAAAGGGGATAAAAATTACCTTGGATGTGTTATAGTGAAATGAGTTGTGTTACTATGTAATTTGCTCTATAACAATGAATTATCATTAGGAATATGTTAAGTATTTAACATTATTATTGTGTTGTTAAATGACTTAATATAAGTAGGTGGGTCATATGCCTTTATAATAATTTGAATATACTCGCCCTAAGGGATGGGAAAATTTGAATTAAATGATTATAGATCATTGTGAATACTCAGAGGATCTTGAAAATATTGCAATTTGAAAAGAAAATGTATTAGGATATGACGTTGGAACACATATCATTCGATATTATAATCATTTTATCATTATATGAGTAAGTTTTATTTTGAATAATTCAAATCAAATAAAGATCTAAGTTATTGTTGTTGGATTTTATTATGTCATGTATCCTACTATGTAAATTTGAAGTTTGTGTGGTCTAAGGAAGCTTTTAATTTATATCTGTAACCAAAACTACAACATTTGGTAATAGAGAAAGGTTTTAGTCGTTTCAAGTTAGTATTGATTTTTATCACTTATGAGTGTCGGTATAAAGTAGTTGTAAAAATATTATAGTGATATGTTTGGGTAAATGGTGTAAAAAACATGAAAAAAGTTAGGTTTGTGTGATCTCTAAGGAAATGGATCAAAGAGGTGGTTTGAATAAAAGAATGCTAGCATTAGCTAGGGTGCCAAGACTTATAAATCTTGAAATATTAATGAGAGTATGTAAGACCAATTTGAGGATATGTAAATAAAGTAATGTTAAGGTGTTGTGGTAATGGAAGATGAAAACAATGTTGAATTCATATAGGAGGTTCTTGAGAATGAGGTCACAAAGGAAGAAGTTAATGAGATCGAATATAAATTATTGTGATTTGTTATGAGAATGACTAGAAAATTATTGTTAGACCTTAGAGGTTATTTTGGAATCTTGAAGTTTTAAGAGCTTCTTTAACGGATCACCTATTTCAACAAGTATTTTTATTATGAGTGTATAAGTAGAACTAGAATGAGATTATGTTAGAATAGAAAAAAAATTATATAAGATGTGTGATCAAATAACTGAACTGCATTCATCTATTCACAAATATGGATTAGAATAAATACATCATTAAATGCAATAGAAAATAGGTGAGAGGTCCATAGGATCTAGAGTGTTTAAAACTAACATCCATAGGATCTGGGGAGTTATAAAACAATAACAAAAAAAATGCAATAGTTATAACAGTTTTAAGGACCTACTTGTTATGGTAACATTACCTCCCCCGCCTCCCCCTCACCCCCCCCATGCCCCCTTATTACATTATTTTTACAAACATCATATTTATTGATAGTGGACCCCCTTTTATTTCAAACATGGTAAAACATTTTTACACTCTCTGCATAACCTACTCACCTTTGAGGTGGCATTCCATATTTATGGATTGATGGTCTTGGTGACACCTTGGTTTTTCCTTGCAGGATTACCATAAACATGGAAGTGACAGTAGTACATCTCTCTACAAAAACCTTCAGTGGTTTCCTAGATTACCACAAACCTAGAGGTGATAGGAGGTCTCAACTATTTTATACACTTAAGTGATTTCTCAAATTTGCACAAACCCTTTTCTAACAACCAAGCACTACTTTAGTGCTTTTGCTCCCCACTATGTTCTTCATTAGAAGGGATGAAACTATAACATTATTCTTAATATTTTTATTGAAAAACACACTGCATAATAAAACCACACCATACACAACATAAAACAAACACACTGAAAAGTGTCACCATATCAATGATGTGACCCAATCATATGCAACTCATGAGAGGATGCCAATTATCCTCCAACATCTGTGTAGCCTCCAGCCTCTAGTAAGGTGTTAATACATGTTTAACAATAAGAGATGTGAAGTGAAGGTGACCTCATCAACGGACTCTTCACTTTCATTATTATTTGGTGGATCCTCTACTTGAGCAACATTAGCTTTACTAGGCTGGAATTTTCCTTTGAGAACATATTTTATTCAAATAATACATTCCTATGTTGTATGACCTTTCTTCTTACAGTAGTGGCATTTTATGTCTCTTTTGTCAATATTTGATTTATTATGAAAATTTTGAGAATAAAGTGCATTCTCATGATGCAAAATACCTTCATCTTCTACAAGTATCCTTTTGTCTTACATGAGTAGTGCTTCAATCATATCATTGAGAGATTTTGATCGTATTTGGCTAAGAGTACATATAATATTGTTATATTTATATGGTAGACTATTCAATAGAATAAATTTTGCATCCTGATCTTCAACTTCAATTTTTGCCTTAGTAAGTTGCCTAATAAGAGACCTCAAATTATGTATATGACTAGACAAATTAATTCCATCATCCATTTTGAATCTATCTAATTGTAATTTGAGTGAAAATTAGACATTTACTACTTTTGCACCGAACAAGGTGTTGAGCATATTCCAAGTTTCCTTGAATGGTTTTTCTAAATCCATGTGACGTAACTCATAATTTGAAAGCACAAGGGCAATAATAGCTTTTGGTTTATCATCTCTTGTTTTCCACTACAATAATTTACTTACATCAGAGGGTTGTTTCTCATCCTCGTTTATGACACCCCACAAATTTTTATGCATCAATTGCATTTGTATTTTAACCTTCCATGTATGAAAATTTAAACAAGAATATTTCTCTAGAGGAATTTCCATTTTGAAACAAAGAGACATAGATCAATCTAATGAAAGGAATAAAATGAGAAAAATACCAAGATTTAAATGTTATGGAATGATGTAGCCTCCCAGCATGTGTTAATTAATATTATCAATAAAATAAAAATGGTCTTCAAAATATCCTTACTATGCTACTAGTATTCATGATGGTAGTACTCTTTAGGAAAAACCATCTTGGTTACAATCTACTACATGATGGTTTCAAACTCTCATTGTGCCTCTGATCCCACACAGACCTTTGGTCATGACTCTGTAGTTTCTACTCTTTTAACACACTAAGCCTTAATTCCATGCATAGTACTTAGTTTTAGATTTATAGACCACATATCTTACCTTAGACTATGTGCTTTTTCTATACTAGTCTCAGATGTCTCCTTTGCTACTATGCACCTTACATATGTTGTGCCACTCTCCAACATGTTTCTCTACAGACCATCTAACTTATAGTCTCTTCAACACAAGTATGAAATTACACCTTGGATATCGAAACCTCTAATTCTAGATTGTGATCAAACAATTAAATTTCATTGATCTGTTCACAAATATGGAGTAGAATAAATACATCATGAGATGCAACAGAAAAAAGGTGAAAAATATTTGGATCTAAGGAGTTACATAATAATATCCATAGGATTTGGGGAGTTATAAAACAACCACCAAAAATAATGTAATAGGTCTAATAGTTATGAACACCTCCTTGATATGCTCACAAGATAAGGGTTGAATTTTTTTGAAGCAATTAGAGGAAAAACATATGTAAATAATTTTTGAAACAAAGGAAGAACATTTTCACTTAATGGACTTTGATATACATCATAATAACCATAAACATAATAAAAAATTATAAAAAATTTAGAATTAATGGAAACATGTTGAGAATTTGGAGGAATCACAAGTTGATAAGTAGGGATATTAATATAAACATATTAATAATTCTAAACATATAATTTTGAAAAGGAATTAAAAAAATACACTAAGAACAATGGAATTTTTTAGAGTTCACAAAATTAAGTCATGAGAATGTAAATTCAATAAATGTTTTTAACATAAATTAATAATTATCAATATCTAAGATAAATTAATAATAATATCATCCCTATATTTTTTGTTTTAAATTAAGCTTCATAATTAAGAAAAAGGGGGGTAAATTTCACTCCAATATTCATCTTATGATCTTTGGACAATTGCATTATTACCATTATTGGAATTCAAAGAATAAATATTTGTTTGTGCATCACAACATGAATCCAAATTTAAATTATCCCATATAATTTGTGACTTCATCCTTTCATACTCTACAAAAAATATAAATGCATTAAGGAGAAATAATTTTTTTCACATCCGAGTGAAAATCCATATTTATCAAGGTTACTTTGTGTGAAGATAACACTTTTTATTTATTAATTATTTATCTTCTATAAATATTTTACCTTACATAATCATGAAGGCCTTTATAAACAAATCCAACAAGAAACATACCCATGCTATTTGTATATTCACTATAATTTATAGGAGTAAAACATATTTTTTTCCAAAACAATTATCAATATTATCATAACTATTATATCATAATAATGATTATATTTTACATTATTGTGAAATACATGACATCTATAAAAAAAAATTAACATATTGTAAAAACACATCCAAAGAGTTAGACATTGCCAACACACTAGGGTTCTATATATTTTCACAAATTAAAATGACTATTGATGTGTGTATAATGCGATTTTTGCTTTGCCTTAAGGATATGTTAGCATGTTCTTATTATCTAACATTGAATTTTATCCTTTGTATAATTTGTTTATGTTAGTCTAATAAAAATTAGTTAGGAAGTGTGTTTTTCATCTCTTATTACGGGAATTCACTTTCTCAACTTTGTTGAACATTGCACACCCAAGTAATTTCCCTATTCTTCTTTGCTGAATAGAAATTTCATTATTCAATAAATATTGTGCATTCAAACAATTTTTGGTTTTTTAATACAATAAAAAAATTTATTGCAGATTTTATAACTTATATTTTAGTATCTAAAATAAAGGCTTTTTCTCTTAGTCTTCATTTTACACATTATGGCTAGTATTATATTAATTAATTATGTTTGACTTATTTTTTTTAAATTTAATCAAAATTAATTAAATATATATAAATAAATATATTTAATTTTAATGTAAAAAATTATTTTTTTAATAATATAAGAGCAAAGCTTCTTATCACACAAATATTCTCACTATCAGAATTGAAGTGCATTCTTACAATAAAAAAAATACAATAGATATTTTAAAATATTAATAATCAATTAATACATATGAAAATAAAATATATTATCATACTTTTTATTAAAATATAAATTTCAAAAAATATAAAAAAATTACACTAAATAATAAAATACCAAACCAAATGTGGTAGAATGACTTACTCTTAATCCTTAAAATTAAGATAAAAGGAAAAGGAGAAAAAAAAAATCGTGGTCAGTAATATAATTGATCTTGCCGCATAAGTAGCAAGTAATAAAATCGGACTTTACAATTCCTGAGCCCTTTTTTATAGAGTTATTGATGAAGCAGCCTTTATTTTAGTTAAGTCTAGGAGGCCAGCAGTGCTTGAGATTGTTCCTCATAAATGAAACCATTCTGTTTGGAGTCATCAGCCGACCAAATAAAGATACCCTCGAGTTTCCCTCTTTACTTCAACTCTATCCACGCGTCAAAGAATCCGTCATCTGGTTTGAGGCCACCTGGAGAGTTATCTGTAGCGAAACTGGTCAGCATTTTCCCGCCCTTGTAACTAGATGATTGAATGTCGTAGTGCTTGAGAAAATCTTTAAAGCCCGTGCCCTTATCGTATGATTAGAATTGGAAGTTTACGTGGTCAATGAAGTGACCGTATTTCTTCCACAGTGCCTGGTAATGGGACTTCACTGAGCCATCGCCCTCGAATGGAGCAATGGAAGCCATGGATATCTACTTTTTCTGCTTTAATTGTATGATTAATTGACCAACGCAATCAGCAAATGTGTTGGGATTGTAGAAGTCGAAATGCTCGTAGTCGATGTCGATACCGTCGAGATGGTATTCTTTGATTATCTGAGACAGAGTCAACACCGCGTTGTTAACCCAGGTAGAAACAGACGACGGTTTGAACTACACGAGTTTCATCCTGTCCTACGATATCGCCGCGTAAGCTGACGGCGACCCTTGACGTTCTTATGCTTCGACTTGATGGCCAGCACGTCCCGCGGAGCTCAGATTATCCGTGTCCCAGAAGACGTTGAAATTGCCGTTTGTTGGACATGGAGAATTAGTGGAAGCGGCGTAGTCGATGGCAAATGACAGAATAAAATGGACCTCTACGTCATCTCGGATTGGCACGTCTGAGAACTTGACGTTGAGGAACTCGGCGCCTATGTACTCCCTGAACAGTTTGATGTTGCCGCCTGCACACAAACAGAGAAATAAATTGATGAAATCTTCATACTTCGTAGAAAAACAGCACCCACTATAAGAAATGTGGAGGACTCTTACACAGTGACTTAGGAAGAAACAGCAGAAATATAACAATGAAAAGCTTCGCGTAAAACCCCATGGTGGTGGCAGGTGAGTACAGAAGACAGTTGTGAAGAGAGTTCAGAGGAGCATCATTATATAAAGAAGACACATGTTGTTTAACTTCTAAATAATATCATAGTGTTCTCCTCCAATGTGGAAGCAACAAAAAGACAGGGCAGTCAGCAGACATGACTACGCAAACAGAAAGCATGATGTTACCGTCTTGACAGTCTGTTTAAGTCACCAGCTATCTGTCTCATCTTTTTATAATGGTCTACACCATGGGCATCGAACAAGTGTAATATATAATATCAATCTGAATTGTCAGTTAAATGGCGTAACTTATAACGGCGTGAATCCCATGTTGTTTTCGCCATCTTACCAACCTACGATGGTGAGTACTCGGCGTTGATAATTTGATAATATCAAACTCCTTTTGATTTTCAATTCACACCTGACATACCTTGAAATCTTCTTAGCATCATATTCAACACGACCCACTGTAATTGTATGTCTATAAAACTCTTTTTTTTGGTAATCATATACATTTGAAATCAATTTTTTAAAGGTGTTAGAGCTGTTTGTATAAACTCATCTTATAATCCCTAAGAATGAATATAGTTTTTAACTTCATAACACATCTAATCTAAGTTTTAATATTAATTTTTCATTTGCACAATCTTTTAGCATGAGCATGCTCTCAGTATGACCTTTCATATTTACGTCGTCAAAATTAATTTACATGGGACCTTATATACTCTTATACTCTAGAAATTATTTTCCAACTCACTGATCCACTTAATAAGCTCTTTAAGATTCAAACTTATAAAATAAATTTCAGGGTCTAACATTGGTTTGATAGTCATTCGAAGATCAAATCATAAGAATGTAATTGTAGGTTCATTATGGTTTTCTTTTGCAACCTAAACATTAGGCACTTATTATACAACTTCAATGTTACTTTCATCATACATTAAAATAAAACTTCAGTGTTGTAATGTCTCTAGAGCTCTCTTCAGTTTTGTATATCTCTCATCAATCCCACCAAATCTACATGTCTTGGATCTCCATTCACTTGTGACCTTATTGCTTTTAAATCACCCCTCTATACCATTTCCTTCAAAACTCAAACTCCTTTGAAGATCTTAATTTCTCCTCTCTACACCTTCTACATCTACATCTTTCTAAAATTTGCTTAGAGATACATTTAACCCACTCTCACAATTGTGGAAATCAACACTAATATGCAAAGAATAAAATCTTATCTCTAAAGATACCTTCACC
>JARHVA010002064.1:1652500-1680000 GCA_037957365.1 Torreya grandis | reverse complement strand
TCTAAAAATCATAAGTGATTTTATTAACTTAATTTATTTATTCTCACCTTATATGTTGACTTATTCTATTTAAATATTTTGTGGTCATGTGATCTTGTCATAGTAACATGTCATTAGGTTCAAACTTGTTAACTCTATATTTGAGTGTGCCTTGTTATATTATTAATTATTTTTCATAAAAATTGTATTGAAACATTGTTTTTTTTTACTATGGGAATGATCTCCTTCATGACATATATATGTATGTGCACACTTGGTTGTGTACACAACTACCTTTAAAAATAATTTTCATGTGTTACAGTGGTTATAAATTCTTTCCTTAAGAGTGATAGTAAACTTAGGAGGTTCTTCATAAAACATTCCTTGGTTTTTTTTAAATTAAGAAAAATTAATATTAAACAAGGATGCTCCTACATGAGACACCATGGGTAACTAAAATTTGATCTTTGACTCAGAATTTAGTGTTTATGAGATTATAGACATATCAACAAATCTATGTGAGGTCCAACCATGATGTATCTTATACTACAAGTTTATTACAATTTACCAAATATTTTTTTAATTCCTTCTTGTATGTCATCCTTGCTATACCTTAGAGTCTATTATGGCCTCTATTACTTCTCTTTCCTTTTTGGGAATTGCACCCTCTAGTTAGTTATATGTTCTTCCTTCTCTCTATCTTAATCTTATCCTTTCACCTCATTGAAATCATAACAACATGATATATTGAATATGGGTGATATGTCCATCCCCTATGGGGACTCAATTTAACACACATTAGATAAAAACTAACATAATACTATGCATGCTCCTATCTTATTATTAAAAACTTAATGGAGGTACCTCATGTAAATATTTTCTTATGAAAATGTGCCAACACTATATATCCTACATTTAACACCTTCTTCCTATACCTCTCATATGCACATTTATTATATCTCAAGAAACATTTTTAGAGATCCGTCTTTACCTCTTCATGAATTGTACACATATATTATGTAGTGTTATGATTTTGTTCTTGTCCCCTGCAGCTCATATAAATTCCTAAAGGCATAAAATCCTTAGGGTTAATTCCATAAAAAAATATGGAAAGGTGTTTTCCAAATGCTTTTATCCAAAAAATTATTGCATGATAGTTTAGCTTGTGCCAATACCATTTCTCACTCTACCTTATTATCTCAAACTATACATCTTAACATATGTCTAAGGCTTAGGATAAAAAAATTGATTTATCCATAATTTTATGTATTGTATGCAAAAATATGATTCTATTTTGTTTCTGATTTATTACCTAATGTGTGCCAAAATAGCCTAATAACTTAGTATACTTATCTAAGACTATATTATTTGAAATCTATCTAATGTCACCACCTCTGTGAAGCATAATTTTGTGATGTTTGTCACATAGTAGGTTTTCATAAAGGCTACTAAAAATATAATTTTAGAATATGTATCCTCCACAACAAAAATGGAGTAACTTTCCCATATGTCCTTTATATTCTAATCCCAAAAAATGCTCATGTCCTCCCATGGCCTCCATGTTGTAGGTAAGGGTTGGTAACAACCCATGTCCTAGATTCTCACTTTTACAAACTAATAATAACAACATCATTACACTTATCTATGCACATCTACACCCATTTTTTAAAAGGTATAGTTCTTAACCAAAAATGCCATTATCATGTCACCACTAAAATTTCCCATCAATCCTCCTTTTTATTTTTCCTTGATCACATTTTCACACATCAACCCCTTAGGTATACATAACTACACTCCTATGAAAATAATTAATTAGTATATCAAATAATCTATACATGGTGTCAAATCCATGATTTTGAGATCCATTTTTGGTATAAATGTTTCATTGAGTCAAATCTTGACAGTTCAACTCTCACCTATTTTTTCAACAACACTCTCTTGTTTATAAATTAATAGAATATAGATGTATATGTAATTTTATGAAATTTTGAAATCTATTTTCAATGAAAATAAAACAACCTAATAACATATCCTCTATTATAGGGCTTATGCCAAGGATGATGTCATGATCATGTGTATATTTTATAGGTATTCTATATATTTAACCTTTGTAGAATTAACTGTGGTTGGCTTCACTTGACCATGTGCAATTTGAAATTGATGATGAATTATGTGGTGAATCCTATATGTGGATGGGAACAAAACCATATGTGTTTATAGACAAATCCATGAATTGACATTATATCACATTCAAAAATGCACAATATCCATAATATGTAACCGATATAGGCACAAAAATTAGAAACAACACTACTACATGATCAGTTCACATAGTTTCAGTGGTTACAAACAAGCCTCATTGAAAGATGATGTATACAATGTAAAGGAGGTATAGATCATTAATATAAAATGCACATATATGTAGTTTCAACTCTACATAAATTTATAGGCAATGAATATAATCAAACTATGTAATATTGTTCAGTGTCAACTATCACGCATTTCACACAACAATAAAATGATCAATAGATGTCATAGACAACACAACATAACATAGTATCAACCATCATTCAAGACACATAATGAAATATATACAAATGAAGGCCATTTATATACAGTGTAAAAACCCTCATGCAATCCATAGTGTAGAAACACACATTATGTTGTTGCATATAAAATGAGGTCATACAGATATCTAGATATATACAAACTGGTATCTACAACTAAAAAATAGTAACAAGCCCAATAATTCTTAAAAAAAACATACAAAACCTATAAATATGATCTATTACATAAAACCTCTAGTCCTCCAAATTTATACAATAAATGGTATGAAATATAACCCAAGAGAACAGAAAATAGTAAGAAATGTTTTCTTATAAAAATAATCTATGTTTTAAGCAAATTAAAAGGTGATCATAAGGTTTTGGGGCGTTCCACACTTAATGGATTAAGTTAGGTTAACTAAAAATACACTTTTACAAATATCATATCCATCATTCTTCTCTAATTATCCTAAACATCCAAGGATGTTGGGGAAGAAAATAATTGAAAATTAAAGGTTTATAGAAACTAAACTCAATTGCTCAAGATTCCAAAATACATTAAACAAAACAAGGCATTTAATTTACTAGAATATAATCTAATACAATGGGATAATGAACCATGATCTAACAAAATGGACAATGATCAAGAACTGGTGAGATTCAAACACACTAGACTCTTAACATGCAAAAAGTGAAGTCTTGTATAAAAAGAGGAATTGAATAGGAGTAAAATAATAACTTTTTATTATAATCGATGAAAATAGATTGAGAAGAGATACATAAAAAAGTAAAGAATAGGCATAAATCTACCTACATTTAAAATTGCTAACATAAAATAATTACTAGATGAATAGTGAGCACCATGTATAAAATGTTAACATTGATTAATAGATGTCAAATAAATCTAGAATAACTAATTTAACTCCAAATAAAATATATGCATGTGTAATTTAATAACCTAATTATTACACTTAAAAACCTCAATATTATACCTAAGGAAGCTACATATGAGTGTAATAAAAATCATAAAATAAAGTAAAAAAACTACACTAATAATAATGTGGAGCCACCATATGATAAACTCCATCAAATTGACCGAACATAATATATCCTTTAAACAATAATATTTACCACCTAATATCTTATAAATTGTTGTCTACCACTATACATACATGTATGTGCATGCAATAAAATCATTAAGAGAGTAATCATGGATAATGATTCACGGATAAAAATTTTTAATATATTTTTTCTTTCTTTACATGGCATTGGGGCTAAAGACATGGAATATTCAAGTATGAGCATAAAGGGATTCGATAACATTTAACACTAATTATTGGGGTAAATAATATTGAATATTATTATCGGATCTTATATATTACCTATTTTATGTTAAGTTATGTCAAATGATTTGAATTATAACATATTTTTAAGATGACTTTAGACTCGTGAAACATATGTGGTCCCATCGACATTATATGCATGCCTAAAATTCAGCAACTAGGAACTTATTTTTCCATACAATAGGGAAATGCTTCTTAGCTTACAAGTATTCTTACTATCAACATTGAAGTGAATTCCTATGGTGAAAATATCATGGTAAACATTTTGAAGTACTACTAACAAATTAATTTAGATAAATGTAAATTGTATTTTCATATTATTTATTAAAATATAAATTTTGATAAATATAAAAAAATGATATTAAATAAAAATATCAAATGAATTTGTTAGAATGAATTACTCTTAATCTTTAAAATAATGATAAAAGTAAATTATTTACAAATGCTGAAAGTTTAGTAAAGTAAAAAATAAAATAAAAACGGGTCACTGATATAATTAACCTTGCCGCATAAGTTTCGAGTCATTGGCATAGGACTAATTTATTAATCTCATGGGTGCAGACTTTACAATTCCTAATCCCTTTTCTATGTAATTATTGATGAAGCATCGATAGCATTATTGATTTTATTTAAGACTAGCAGGCCAACAGTGCTTGGGGTTACTCCTAATAAATGAAGTAAATTGATCACCTTCTACTCCATAAACAGTTTGAAGTTTCCCCCTACACACAAATAGAGAAATAAATCGATCAAATCTTTATACTTGGTATAATAATAGATGAAATGTTGTGGACCCTTACACAGTGACCCAGTAAATAAAGACAGAAACATAACAGTTAAAAGCTTCGCGTAAAACCCCACAATGGCAGGTGAGTACAGAAGATAGTTCAGAGGATCATCATTAAATAAAAAAGAAGCATTTTGTTTAATTCTAAATATTATCAAAGTGTTCTCCTCTAATGTGGAAGGAAAAAAAAAAGCATGATGTTACCGTCTTGACAATCTCTTTAAGTCAATAGCTAGAGAGAGAGATAAGCACTTTATATATATATATATATATATATATATATATATATATATATAATGTTTGAAATGAGATATATAAGAGTTAATATATATAATAGTTTCGCATAAATAAAAACATGAGAACAAGAGTATTATATGTATATAAGGCTATCGATGTTCTTTTCCTAGTTAAAAAGATTAAATACCTATAAATTTTCTAAAACAACGTATCTAATGAGTTCTTTTAGAGGTTGAGGTCCATGTGTAATAAGCTCGTTGAATCTATTTAAGAAAAACCACCAAAATCATCATAAAGTATGCATCAATGGGAATGCAAAAAGCATGATTCACACGAAATTGTACCATTACTTAGAATACTTATAATTGTGTTTTTTGTTTGCAATGTGTTGGAAATGAAAAAGGAGTCTAGCAAGGGATGTTTTTTTAATTTTATGCACCATGTAGACATTGAAAGTACAAAATATCTGTAATTGAATTTTTTCTTCAGCTGAAATGTGTATTTTAACATAAGCACCTCAATTAAAAATTTTCAAAAAATGTGTAGTCATCTGTTAGAAGTTATAAGTTACAGAGTACATGTAGATGGTGACAGTTTTATTTTGTAATGAAATAAACATGAGTTTTATGGGTATATGTGATTAAGTTTTTTTTGGTTTAATTTTAAATTTGATTTTATTCATTGGGCATGAGAGAAAAAAATTAAGATCAAGCTTTTGTGTTATAGTATATACAATCTATTTTATGCAGTTGAAGAACATACATTTGTAATTGATATATTATAGTGTTTAATTGTAATTACAATGCTCAATATGTAACTCCTTAATTCATATTTCCTATTTTTGTGTTGGGACTTCAATGTTCTAACTAGTGTAGGAGGATCTAGGTTCATATGTAATCCTAGACCAACCAAAAATATGTTAGATTGGAAAGTTTAACTTAGTCTATTTTTGTGAAACTTTTTGATTGCATATAAATATATGTATATAAGTTTTTATTAAGTTTGATGATGCACATAATTATTTTATTAGTTTCAATAAACTTAAAAAGCATTTATCAGTAGGGTTTGTTATTTCATTTGATCAAGCATAATAGTGTATCGATTTGTAAAGAAAATTTAGAGATTTGTATTATCTTCTAGGGCAACAAATCATTCACTTAGATTTTTTTGTAGAGTCTATTTATTTTCTGTAGAAGACTTCATGTGTTAAAAGTGTTTGAAGGAGATATGTATTTTCACTGCACAAGTATTACGTTAATTTAGAATATATTTGAAGTATGGGATTAACCTTATGAGTTTGTATAACATCGATACAACTAATTCAAAGCTTTGATATTTTGTTTAACATTACCACACATGCTAAAGCCATTTTGTAAAATTTTAGTATTATGTGGTAAAATTCTTGACAAAATAGAGGATTATTGTAAGACAACATGTTCACTGAAGGATCTTGTACCTAAAAATTGAATGAAATCTCATATGGATACATTTAATGGTCTTGGTGATCTAAAAATAGGAAAAATATTAGACTATAATATATATAATTGTTTCTTTTTGGTTAAGCTGTATTAGAATAACAAAAAGGGGATAAATCACTACTTTTGATGTGTTATAGTGAAATGACTTGTGTTACTATGTAAATTTCTTTATAATAATTCATTATCATTAGGACTATGTTAAGTATTTATTGTTATTCATGTGTTTTTAAATAACATAATGTAAGTAAGTGGGTCATGTATCTTTATAATAATTTCTATACACTTATCTTAAGGGATGGGAAATTTTGAATTAAATGATTAAAGATCATATTGAATACTCTAATTATCTTGAATATATCAAACGTTAAAAATCAAGTGTATTAGGATATGATCTTGGATCACATACCATTCAATATTATAATGGTGTTTCCATTGTGTGTCCAAGTTGTATTTTTAATCATTGAAATCAAATAAAGATCTAAGTTATTGTTTTTGGATTCTATTGTATCGTATATCTTACTATGTAAATTTGATGTTTGCATGGTCTAAAGAATCTCTAAATTGATTTCCCTAACCAAAACGATGTAAAATTTAGTATTAGAGAAAGGTTTTAGTCCTTCCAATTTAGTGTCAATTTTTCTCATTTATGATGAGGGTAGAAAGTAGTTGTGAAAATATTCTAGAGATATGTTAGGGTAAATCATGTAGAAAAAATAATAATTTTTTTTCATGTTTGTGTGATCTCTAAGGAAATGGAAAAAAGAGGTGGATTGAATGAAATAATTCTAGGAGTATTTAGGGTGCCAAGACTTCTAGATCTTGTAATATTGATTATAAATATTGTAAGACCAATTTGAGGATATGGAAATAAAGTAATTTTGAGGTATTATGGTAATGGAAGATGAAATCAATGTTTAATTCATATAATAAGCTCTTGACAATGAGGTCTCAAAGGAAGAGGTTGATGAAATTGAATATTAGTTCTTCTGAGTTGTTGTGAGAATGACTAGTAAACTATTGTTGGACCCTATATATTATTATGGAAGCTTGAAGTCTAAAGAGCTCATTGAATGGATCACCCAATTAGATAAGTATTTTGATTATGAGAGTATAAGTAAACCTAGAATTAGATTAGGTTAGAATGGAAAAATTTATATAAAATAAGGGTATAAATTTTTTGAAATAGTTGGATGAAAATAATAATTAATTTTTGAAACAAAGGAATAACATTTTCACATAGTAGATTTGCAGAGACATCAAAATAACCATAAATATATTGAGAAATTCTAAAAAAATTATAAGTAATGGAAACATGTTGAGATGTTCAAAGAAACATGTGGAGAAGAAGGGATATGAATAGAAACATATTAATAATTCTAAATATATAATTTTGAGAAGAAACATTATTAAATACAATAAAGACAATGAAATTTTAAAGAGTTCACAAAATTAGTTCATGAAAATGTAAATTGTGATAAGAAATGTCTTTGATATATTAATAGTTATTGATATCTAAGATAAGTTATTCTCATCATATATCCTTATACTATTAATATTATCATCCCTATTTTTATTTATTTTTAATTAAGTATCATAATTTAGAAAATAAATAAATTTTATTCCAATAATCATCTCATGAGCTTTGGAATTTGCATCATCACCATCATTGGAATTCAAAGAATAAAAATTGGTTTGTGCATAACAACATGAATCCAAATTTAAATTATCTTCTATAGTTTGTGTCATTGTTTTCTCATACCCTATGAAAATATAAATGGGTTGAGAAGAAATACTTTTTGCACATCAAAGTCAAAATCTATATTTATCAAGCTTACTTTATGTAAGGATAACACTTTTAATTTATTAATTATTTCTCTCCTATAAGTATTTTACTTTACATAATCATGATGGATTTTATAAATGAAACCAACAAAAGACACATCGATGCCATTTGTATATTCATTTGGGTCTACTAGAGTAAAACTTATTTTTCCCAAAAAAAATATCGATGTTATCATAACTATTATATCATAATAATCACTATATTTTACATTATAATGAAATATATGACATCCATTTAAAAAAATAACATCTTGGAAAAAGACATCCAAAGCACAAGACATTGTAAACACACTGGTTTAATATATTTTTACAAATTAAAATGACTAATGATATGTATATAATATGATTTATTTTTTACCTTAAGGAGATTAATCAACAACACTCGAGATCATAGATGCTGATGTTAGCATATTATTATTATCTAAATTTGAATTTTATCCTTTGTATTTGTTTATGTTAGTCTAAAAAAAATTAGTTAGAAGGTGTGTTTTGCATTTTTGATTATAGGAATTCACTTTATTAGTTTTGTTAAGCATTGCACACCCATGTAACTTATCTTATTGTTCTTCATTGAATAGAAATTTTATTATTCTATAAATATTTTACATTCAAACAATTTTTGGTTTTCTAATATAATATTTTTTTATTGTAGATTTTATAACTTGTATTTTCTTATCTAAAATAAAAGGTTTTTTTGCTTAGTTTTTATTTTACACCTTATAGTTTGCATCATATTAACTAATTATGTTTGACTTTACTCTTTTAAATCCAATTAAAATTAATTTAATATATATAGATAAATATTTTTGATTTTGATGTAAAAATTTATTTTTAAATAATAAAAGGACAAAATTTCTTACACATAAATATTATCACTATCAAAATTGAAGTGAATTCTTATAATAAAAAGATCACAATAAATATTTTAAAATATTAATAATCAATTAATATGCATGAAGATAAAATATATTACTATATTATCTACTAAAAAAAATTAAATTTTATGAAATATTAAATAATAAAAATACCAAACCAAATGTGGTAGAATAAATTACTCTTAATCATTAAAATTAAGAATAAAAGTAAATTATTTGTGCATCCGATGCCGACCAATGCTCTAAGGTTTGGTAAAGGAAAAGGAAATAAAATAAAATCGTGGTCGGTAATGTAACTGATCTTGCCGCATAAGTTGCAAGTAATAAAATCAACACCTTTAAACATACTAAACAACATTATACCACCACACACAAGCATTATAACTCCATAGCCACGTGGGATCTACTCTTTACTTTGCAACAACTTAGGTGGTACTTCTCAAGTTTACAACATTTCAAAGCATTTACTAATATACTCTGATGTTGGAAGCCAAACTGCCATAGCTTATAAGAAGGTAAACCATCACTTTTGTAGAAGATAAACTGTTTTTATTACTGTTCCATTTTGTATTCAACTTCTTACAATGATGTATATAATGTAATTTACTCGACTTTAAGGGGATCAATCTTTAATATCATAGATCATAAGCACAAATATTTCGATGATGTTATTATCTAATTTGGAATCTGATCATTTATAATTGCTTATGTTAGATTAATAAAAATAGGTTATAAATGTCTTCTTTAAATTTAATTTTGGGATTCTCTTTCTCATTTTTGTTGAATATTATAAATTTATGTAATTTATTTTATTTTTCCTCATTGAATAGAAGTTGCATTATTATACAAATGTTGGTTATTTAAATATTTTATGATTTTCTAATATAATAGTTTCCCATTGCATATTCTATATCCGTAGTTTGCTATTCAAATTACAGTTTTTCCCTATAAAACCTCATCTTAACCCTTATATTCAACTCATATTAATTAATTATGCTTAATTTTACTACTTTACATCTGTTTAAACTTAATTAAATATATATGAATAAATGTATTATTATTTTTTTGTAAAAACTTATATTTCCATTCGACAAGAGCAAAGTTTCTCGACCTACAAATATCCTTTCTATCAAAATTCAAGTAAATGCTTATACTAACAATACCACAATACAAATTTTGAAATACTAATAACCAATTAATATTAATAATAAAATATATTATTATACTATCTACTAAAATTTAAAAAGTAAGGGATATAAAGAAATAACACTAAATACAAGTGCCAAAGGAATTTCGTAGAATAGATAAATCTTAATCCTTAAAAATAAGGATAAAAGTCAATTCTTTCTGCATCCGATACCGACTAATTCTAAAGGTTTGGTAAAGGAAGGAAAGAAAGAAATAAATAAATAAATAAATAAATAAATAAATAAAATCAATCGTGATGACAAGTTGTGTGGACTACTGTACTAATTTCATGGGTGCAGACGGAGAATTATTGATGAAGCATCCATAGCAGGATTGGTTTTAGTTAAGACTAGGAGGCCAGGAGTGCTTGAGATTGTTCCTCATAAATGAAATCGTTCTGTTTGCAGTCATCGGCAGACCAGATAAAGATGCCCTCGAGTTTCCCTCTTTTCTTCAACTCTATGCACGCGTCGAAGAATCCGTCATCTGGTTTGAGGCCACCCGCAGAGTTATCTGTAGCGAAACTGGCCAGTATTTTCCCGCCCTTGTAATTAGATGATTGAATGTCGTAGTGCTTGAGAAAAATTTTAACGCCCGTGCCCTTATCGTATGAGTAGAATTGGAAGTTTACGTGGTCAATGAAGTGACCGTATTTCTTCCACAATGCCTGGTAATGGGACTTCACTGAGCCATCGCCCTCGAATGGAGCAATGGAAGCCATGGATATCAATTTTTCCTGCTTTAATTGTATGATTAATTGACCAACGCAGTCAGCAAATGTGTTGGTATTGGAGAAATCGAAATGCTCGTAGTCGATATCGATACCGTCGAGATGGTATTCTTTGATTATCTGAGACAGATTCAACACCGAGTTGTTAACCCAGGAAGAAACAGACGACGGTTTGAACTGCACATGAGTTTCATCCTCTCCTACGACATCGCCGCCTAAGCTGACGGCGACCTTGACGTTCTTATGCTTCGACTTGATGGCCAGCACGTCGGCGGGGCTCAGATTATCCGTGTCCCAGAAGACGTTGAATTTGCCGTTTGTTGGAGATGGAGAATTAGCGGATGCGGTGTAGTCGATGGCAAATGACAGAATAAAATGGACCTCTACGTCATCTCTGATTGGCACGTCTGAGAACTTGACGTTGAGGAACTCGGCTCCTATGTACTCCCTGAACAGTTTGATGTTGCCCACAAACAGAGAAATAAATTGATGAATTCTTCATACTTCGTAGAAAAACCGCATCCACTATAAGAAATGTGGAGGACTCTTACACAGTGACTTAGGAAGAAACAGCAGAAATATAACAGTGAAAAGCTTCGCGTAAAACCCCATGGTGGTGGCAGGTGAGTACGGAACACAGTTGTGAAAAGAGTTCAGAGGAACATCATTATATAAAGAAGACGCAACATTGTTTAATTTCTAAATATTATCATAGTCTTCTCCTCCAATGTGCAAGCAATGAAAAGACTGGGAAGTCAGCGGACATGAGTATGCAAACAGAAAGCATGATGTTACCGTCTTGACAGTCTGTTTAAGTCACCAGCTATCTGTCTCAGTTTTTTTATATTTGTAATCGATAATATCAATCTGAGTTGTCAGGTAAACGACATAACGTATCAGGACGTGAATTTCACGACTGTTTTCGCTTTCTTGATAACGAAGATGAGAAAGAATGATTGGAAAACCTCTCGGTTTTTGTCGGACTTTCTCTATAATTTTCTTACATTTATGACATACAACTATTTATTCATAATGAAACATTAATAACTTTTGTAGGACTCTCTCTCTATATATAGAAGATGTTCGAATGAGATATATATGAGTTAACATATATAATAGCTTCTCACTACTAATGAGTATTATAAGTGTAGAAGACTATCGTTACTCTTTTCTAAGTAAGAAAGATTAAATACCTAAACATTCTTGACATTATTGGGAGAGGTTGAGGAAATAGTTTTTAATTTTTTTTTAAATGTACTCGATGGCAAATCAAATTATTGATTTTCATATAGGCTATTAAATGTGTCATTGTGGAATATTGATCCTCCAAACAAAAAATGGAGTCATTGTCTTTATGTGATCTTTGCCTTCTAAGCACAAAATCATTGCTTATGTCCTCGCCTTTATGCTATAGTTAAGGGTTGGTAACAACCCATGTTTTGGCTTCTCACTTTTGTCAACTGACAATATCAAAACCATTGTACTTATATGTGCATATCTACACCCATTTTAGTGAGTTATAGTTCTTTGCTTATATGTGCTTGTGCATATTTGTGCATATATATTTATTTAGACATGGCGTCCACCATGCTTGTTAGATCCATGCAAGCTTTCCATGCATCACAAATATATTTGTATTTGGGGTATGGCTCTTTCATTGAGTCAAATCTCAACACTTCTAACTCCCATATATTTTATCAACAATTCTCTCTTGTTTATGAATTATTAGAATGCAAATGTAAATGTAGTTTAGTGAAACTTTGAAAGATTTTTTTAGGTATTTTGAACAAGCATAGTAGTGTGGAGATTTGTGAAGGTCTTTATTATTTCCTAGAACAACAAAATATTCATTTAGATCCATTGCATAGTATAGTTATTTTTCTTATAAGAGCTAATATGCGAAAAGTGTTTGAAGGAGATGTATTATTACTGTAAAAATAATTTCATAACTTGTGATAAGTTTCGATGATGCAATTGACATTAAGATACATTTTAGCATCGATACATGTAACTCAAAGCTTTCGAAGTTCGAATAACGTTATCACACATTCTAGAGCTATTTGGGAAACTTATGGTATTGTAGGGTAAATTTTTTCATAAATATGAGGTTTGTATTAATAAAACATGTTCATTGGATGTTTTTTTATCTAAAAATATAATTTATTCACTTATGGATTTAATGGTATTAGTGATCTAACAAATGGAAAAATGATCAAATTCTCATCTATTTAATTATTTCCTATTTGTTAGGTTGCATTGAAATAACAAAATTGGGATAATAGATTATGTTTGATGTTTTGTAGTCAAATGAGTTATGTTTTAATAGAAAATAATAATGGAAAAGAGCCCCTTATAACTAAGGTAGAAAGGATATAAATAGTAGATCAAAGAAATAAATATAAAAGAGGTCTCTTATAGAACAAAAGGATATGGGTAGAAATATAAAATGCTAAACAACCATAAATCCCACTATCTAATTACAATAGTGAATACCGAAGAATGTAATCTTCCAAAATAGAAAAATAATTTAATAGTAGAGAACACATCCTAGATCAGTCCGTAACTAAAATAAGGAAGCACTATTATGGATTAACTTATCGAATGTCAATAAAATCCCACAGGAGAAGCCTTGAACACCAACTTGTAGAACACCCTTAAAGAACTAAACCATGACCTCAACTCATAAAAATTAGATGACAAAATGTCCTACACATGAATCCATGGATGCACCAAGCACCTAAAATTAAAACTATGGAGGAATCAAAAATACGGAGTAAAACCTAGGACAATAACAAAACCTCAAAATTCTAACTCATCGATTCATTCAATGACAAAATGGACAAAAAAAAATATGGAACATGATATCAATTAAAATATTTTATGATTAAATATATAAATTTTTCACAATGAGGGGGCCTTTACGAAGATAATATTCACTAGGAAGAAGATGAAGAGTTCCAAACTAAGCCAATAAATTTGTTGGAGAGTTATCCTAATAATAGTTTTGGGGAAAAACAAATATCCTCAAAAAACAAAGAATGGCATTGATCATATCTTGAATGATAGAATTTATTTACCATTGATATGATGTTATTGATTTAACAACATTGATAATAAATATAGAATCACTTTTCAAAAATAATTTCCTAATATCGGATTGATTAATGGTTATCAAGCCTTTAATAAGAGCTATTGCCTAAGCTAAATTATTTATATATCAAGGAATATTAAAGGCATTAAATGAGATAATTTATGTTAGATTATCTATAAATATAACTTCACACTTAAAAATAATAGGGTTATCCTTAGATGCCTCGTCAAAATTTAGCTTGACATAATTTTCACTTAGAGGATTCTACGAAGCCATTGACCTTTTTTTTTTTTAAAAAAAATTGAAGAGGAAGGTTAAATTCATTTTTTAAGAAATTATATTTTAAAATAATATGAAAATCCATTATTGTGATTTTTTTATAAGATGTGGATATTTATACTTAAATACCACTTGAAGGAGTGACTCAATTTTAGGACTAAAGATTTCTTCATACAAGGACCAATTCCTAAAGACTCTATAGTTTATGTATATCCATAAGGTATAGCTTATTAGAGATGAGGACATACCCCAAACAATTTTGAATTTATCCCCTCCCTCTTGTGTTAAATTAATCAAAAAACCTAAATAAAAATTACTACTACCTAAGGAGCCTAAAAAGTGAAATGAGTTTTCTTACTATGTAAAATGATATGTTACAATGTATTATCAATACGACTCTGGTAACCATATAATTTTACTAGTGTGTTGTTAAACCACTTAATGTATGTAGGTGGGACCTACTTGTTTATAATAATTTTCGTATAGTCATGCTAAGGTATGTAAATTTTGGATTAAATGATTGTTGAAAGGATTGTATTCACTATCCCTTTGTGTAAAATTGTTTATCTCTTAGTTTGACCATTTTTCCTATGATGACTAGGCCTTACATACTGTGCAAAATGATTTAAACATGGTTATTACCCTTGTCTTCTAGTTTTGGACCGATATCTATTTTATAGCTTCTTGGACATTTGCATTCCAACTAGATGCCTATGTCAAAGTAAGTGTCCCTTTTACAATTAAGTATCCAATGCCTAAAAGTCATCCAATTTTCAAATGAAATGTATACTTATGGTCAACCTATGTGTTTTAGTGTGATGTATTTTCAAAAGGGATTGGTATATATATAAGATCAACCCTCATTCATTCCTCACCTATAAAATTTTAGGGAATCACAAGGAAACTTATTAAAAATTACTTAATTAAGCATTCAAGTGAGTAAAAATGTCATATTCATTCCTATTTCCATATTAGTCATATATGTAGTAACCTTACATGTTTAAATTACTAAAAGAGAATCCCATGAGCCATATTTTACAAGTTACAAGTTAGGTCACTATATGTACTTTCTCGTCACACATTGTATCCTTATGCACACACAAGAAAACATCTAGTGGAAAACTACGTAAGTATAAGCCCCTCTTCAAAGTATTCACTGTGTAAGTAATGCTCATAGATATAGGATTCCTTGAGGTAGCTCAACACCATGTGATTACTAACCCATTTTTTCATATTCACTCCAGGATTGAGGAAGATAGGGTTTTATAATTTATTGAAGATTGACAACTTATATGAATGATTTATATGTATAAGAATAAGGTGAAAGGAAACCTAAAAGGTTCCAATTGGCCACCTTGAGATTTAGTCATTGTTATATCCTAAGCACTTATATTTAGTTTACAAACCAACGTCAATGCAATTATCAATATCTTATGTAAGTGTTCGAGGACATGAAGTGAAAACATACAGAATATGATGACTTTTATAGGATCTTGATCTGATCCACTTCCATCCCTTTTTGATCCAAATTTGTATGCACATATTAAGCCATCTAGGTACTCTAATTTTCAATTCATGATAATATTAAAAAAAAATACATTTTATTTTTGAATATCATAATATTATAAATTTAGAATATTATTTATATGGGTTTTCATATTAATTAGCATTCTATAAATCTATTTAAAACCCTTGTGCTTTTTTATTTCTATATTCCTAACCTTAGATACCCCCATATCTAAAGTTAGGGTTAAACATTTGGAGAACCCAACCATTGATATAAAAAACCTAGATGGCTTAAGGTTTTATGTTTTTCTTATAAAATTTGAATTTCATATTCTTTTTCAAGGTAAAAAAAATTAAATAATTCTTAAATAAAAATGGTTTCTTTTTATAAATATCATGTTCAATATGGAGACATCTCTTACTTAGTAGGTATTTTTAGTACATAAAAATATTTTTTTACAATTTATATTTCATACATGATGAAATCAATCAAATATTTAATGATTTCTAAATTTAATCACTTGAAATCAAATACATTGTTTCATTCCTTTTATTTTTATAATGTTTACAACGAACTTCTACATGTTACTACAAAGAATTGAAGGGCATGTATGGAATAACCATGTTCTCTCAACCAAAGTATAGACTACCCATTATGATGTTACTAATAAAACTTCACTCTTTGAATTAATACATAATTACTCCCATTTATAACTACATTCTTATGGATGCATTAAATATATGGCCATATTTCCAAATAATTTTTAAAATCAACCATGATCTGTCAAAATTGGTCATGATCAAGAACTGGTGAGAATTAAACACACTATACTCTTAACATGCTAAACAAGAAGTTTTGTAGAAATAGAGGAATCAAATATGAGCAAAATAATAGCTTGTTAATAGATTCAATAAAAAAAAGTTTGAGTAGAGGTATGTAAATTGGTAGAGGAGAGGCATAAAGACACCTACATTTGGCAATGTGAACACATGACAATTGCCAAATAGATAGTGAGTATTATGTGCAAGATATAAACATTGGTTAATAGACATCAAATGCATCCAAACCAACCAATTTGATTAAAAATTAGACATGTGCATGTTTAATTTAATGACCTCATTACTACACCTAATTACATCAATATTACACCTAAATGAGCTAAATATACATGCAGAAAAACCATTAAATGAAGTAAAAAGCCTACACTATCACCCATCCCCTAAGCATAACTTATTTGGGTAGAAGAATTGGGTCCCAACAACTAGCCCTAATTAGGTACCCAAGTACATAAAAAATATCTCCATAAAAATAAAGAGAAAAAATGGAGGACTAGAAAACCCCACAAAAGATGATGCTAAAACTACCTTCACTCCATGCAAAACTTAAAAAAATATCAATGTCCATGATGAGATCCTCTGCTTAAACACTGAACAAGGTCCATCTGCATCAAAAAAAAATGTTTCTTTACTTTTTCAAAGAATGAGCATAATTAGTTTACTATAAAACCCATTCCACAATCGGATATGAAGGAGATAATACGAATGTCTCTTAATATGGACCAAATCAAAAGTGTGGCATAGGTTTAACAAAATCGTGCATAGGCACTGAATGCAATGGCAATGTAGTAAACCTTCCAAAATAATGGCATGAAACATTCACGGAATTAATGTCCATGTGAAATGGAGAACATGTATGAACAACCCTACAAACTAAAGAAAGAGAATCCACATGAAGAGCTAGTCATCGATACTCTATGAGAATGTGGTGGTGTCACATAAGAAAATAGGTGCACTCTCATACATACATACATACAGCAAAATGGACTTCGTAATAAAACATATGAACTGTCGGTGTTGTGTGATACTGAAGTGGCGCTCATTATTTTCTCCAGCAGATGAAGGCTCTACGAATACCCCAGAAACAAGCCTGCGGTGTGGTGGGTTCATCAGTGAATAATTCCTATAGGCTGGTAGAAAAGACTCAGTTCGTTGAGGGCTTGCATTACATCGACTTTTCAATCATTTATTAAAGTCTCAGATCTTTGGTTCCTATCCTTAGATCTAAACTAATTTCCAAGGGAGAAGGCTCGCTTTGTTTTGCGATAACAAACGTAGGAAGAAGAAATACAAAGGATTGAAACATAAATTACATAAAAACTATTTGATAAAATGCTACACAGATACTTTTACATAGAATGTCAGAATCTTACCATCTAACCATACATAGCACGACATATACGAGTCATCATATATATATATATATATATATATATATATATATATGAGTATTCTCAATGGTTGGGCGACAAGAAACCAACTGTCAGAAATCCTTCCAGAATTGGCTTAAGATTGTGTATGAAAAGTGCAGCAATCTGAAGGATGTATGGAAATTATATGACGAAATATCACAAAAAGCTGTATTCTCAAGTAGAATGTATTTGAATTGAGGACACCTAGATGAAGAACACAAACCACTTGAGAAGATATTAGGGATCCGATCGACCCTGGCATTGTGAAAAATAGAGGTAGCATGGCAACGTTTTTGACAAAATGAATGAATTTAAATATCCTATAAAAAATACTGCATACAAATCAATTAGAACAGAGCAGACATGTTATCAAATTATGTTTCGAACATATTATGCGAAAAACTCTTGTATATACATGCATCCAATAAATTATGTGGGTGACATTAAGTGGAATCTATAACTTTCTGAAAGTATACCTGCAGCTTAACAACGTCTCATATTTGTAAGAAAACAACTTAAGGACCACTCTCTATTGAAATAATATATGATAACCAAAGACTCCACTCTATTTATGGTGCTGCAATTATGTGTAGGATCTGAGAGTGGTGGGATGCCTTCTTCGTTCAGAACTAGGTCTTTCAAGGAAGTGGTTAAAAAATTAGCTACAAAACCAAATACTCCAAATTAGACATACATCACTATTTCCTATATTCTGGAGCATATTGAATATGTGTCGATTGTGGAGACTTCAAGGGAAGATGAATTGATATATAAGGCTGAGTTAGAAACAAAGGTTATTATCTATAGATTTAATGGTTTCTAGCCTACTGCTTGAGCTTTAACCCAATGGATCCATTCAACATGGACAAAATAGTGTGACATCTCTATATGTTCCAAAGGATTTTTCATTATCCATTTTTTTGATGAACAAACCCATCATCGAGTTTTGACAGAGGGGCCCTAGTTCTAGGGAAATGTAGTTCTCTACCACACTCTTTAGTTTCCAAATTTTTACCCAAATATACACGTAGTTACCACATTGGAAATTTAAGTGCAGCTCCCCAATCTCTCACTAAATCTTGGCAGTACTTTAACAATTTTAGGAAATTCTTTGGGTGTTTATATAAGGGTCGATATCGATATAAATGCAATGGTTTCATGCACCTTTGCCTGCATTTTTTTGGAGACAAACATTAGCAAGTGTCTACTAGATAAATTAATTTTTAGATATGGGAAGTTATAACACATTCAATAATTAGATTATGAAAATACTACATTTTTATGTCGTATATGTATGCTCCAAGGACACAAAATTAAAGACAACATCAGCAAAATAAGTCATAGAAAAATAAACCTGGATAAATAGATACTCAGCGGGAGGATAGTGTCCATGCTACAAAGGAAGGAGAAGAAGATCAATATAACACTATGAAGATTGTTCTCTTGGAGACTCCATCGAGGGGAGTGAAGAGAGGCCATGAATCAGAGAACTAAGACTCTGATAATAAAATCGGTGCACTCAATTATGGATCCATTTATTTCTAATACACCACATCATCAAGCATCAAATCTTCATATGGTCATGATTTAGCCCCCATTAGGGGTGTGGTAGGATGTCAAAAAGAAGAAAGGAAAGAAGGTCAAAATAAAATATTATATGGGACATACCTCCCATTAAACATTTATTTTTTTGATCCATATTTGAATGTTTCTTTCTCATTTTTTGTTTTATGTGTTTATCAATTCAGGAAGTTATGCTTCCCAAGGACTATTTTTCCTTTTCTAAGCTTATGGATCTTTCTTGTTTGGCCCAATTTATTTATGGATAATACTAGTTGTATGCTTTTATCGACATATTGGAATAAGATATAAAAATATTTTTTGTTTGATACATGTTTGTGTGTGTGTGTGTGTGTGTGTGCGCGCGCGCGTAGAGAGAGAGAGAGAGAGAGAGAGAGAGAGAGAGAGAGAGAGAGAGAGAGAGAGAGAGAGAGAGAGAGAGAGAGAGAGAGAGAGAGAGAGAGAGAGAGAGAGAGAGAGAGGATTTTCAAAATGAGATATATAAGAGCTAATATACATAATAGCCTCTCATAACTAAAAATATGAGAACATGAGTATTATAAGTGTAGAAGGCTATTGATGATTTTTCAAGTAATAAAGATCAAATACCTAGACATTTTCTACAATAATATACATAATGACAACTTTTACTGACAAAGGTTGAGATGCATAGTAATAATATTGTTGAGTGTATTTGGAAAATATAAAAGTAATAATCATATAATATAAAATAATGGGGATGCATGAAAAATGAATTCACATAAACTGTTAGCATTACTTACCATGTTTATAATTTTTTTTTTGTTTGCAATGGGTTAGAAATGAAAATGTATATATAGTAAGGAGTGTTTTCTATTCTATGGAGCATGTACACTTTTTTTAAGAGTCTAGTTTTGATTTAAAATTACAAATATTGAGTTGCTTCATCATCTATAAGGTGCATGTTAACATAATAAACTTGCTTAAAAGTTTAAAATATAAAAATGTATAGTAGTATGTAATAACTTGTAAGTTAAAAAGAAAGTTTAGATGACAATTGTTGCATCTTTTGAAGAAATGACCATGAGGTGTATAAACACTACATGAATAAATTTTGCCTAGTTTAACTCCAAATATAATTGGGTGCATTAAGTAACACAAAAAATATGAAGATAAGAGTTTCTTTTATGGTTTGTACAACATAATTTTTATAATTAGATAGTATAAATTATTTTATATATAAGCTCAATATGCAATGGGGTCTTAATTCCTCCCCTAGGATTTAGATCACCAAGCTTGAGTGAATATATAAATACTTTTCAGATCCCAAGCTAGGACACTTCCTTTAGCTTTTGGTCTATCAAACCCTTCCGCTGAAGGAGTGACTCTCTATTTTTTTAATTGCTCAACCTAAGTGCCTTGCTTCCAAGCACCCAGAATATTTCAAGTATGTCTTAAGGTTTTACTCTAGAGCTCAATTTTCATGAAAATAGATCCATAGCATCTTTCATCCTTATCACCTTGAGCCTTTTTTTTGGTTTCTTGTTATGATCATGGATACCACCAATTGGCCTACTATTATTGAATATTTATGGAATTTGTTATAGCTATGATTATATTACAATTATGGAAGGCCATAAATAATGTTATATTAAACAATGATGAATATTTATATACTTTTCCCTTGAATGATAAGGTTTTTTTATATCTTTATCAATTATCTAGATTAAAACCTAAATAGATAAAGTGGCTATAGAGGTTCACCATTTATAGGATTTACTAGATGACTAGGGGAATGTCTCATGCACAGTGAGCCATGTGTTGCCTGGTGGACTTCCACCTCCCTTTACTTTCATGAGGGGATGGATGTCATCACCATCATGTAGTAAATATAATACAGCTCACACTCAGAGGGGTTATCCCACTATCACTACTACTTAGACTCAAATTATGTATAGATGGGTAATTGATATGAATTTTGGACCTCCTCGATGGCTAGGTGGCACTCGATACTCCTTTTATAGATCCTTTTACTTGGAGTAATCTACCACCCTAGGATTATCACCTGCCTCCTACCTTAGTTTCTAATGCTTTTGTTTAAGTTCTCTTTTACTTTATAGTTGGTGTACTTCTATTTTGAGTGCCATGTTTTATTTGGTATTTTTTTTTTGTGTCATTATGTAAGCCAATGTTTTTCTCTCTGATGAGGAGTGTGAGCCATGCATATCAACTACCTTTTTTTGCATATACCCTTTTGTATCTTATTATTTTGTATAATAAAGTTATCCAGAAGCATTCAAAAAAAAATATGAAGTTTTAGAAAGGCATATTTTATAAGATATGGATTTTTAAATATATATTTGACTAGAGTGTTTAAAGTTTTTTTCCACATTTTATATATTTTGCACTAAATTATGTGAAATAGAGAAACATGTGATTTTCTTTTTTTTGGATAAAATTAAGACTTGTATTACACTAGTAAAATTTTTACATAAGGAATATGGCATCACAAAACTATCTCCTCCTTAGGGGCATAAACAACATATTTTTAAAGAATCAAATGCTAATTAGAATTTTTATTACCCAAATCATCTAGGAAAATATGATAGATTATTTATAAAAATACCTTCTAGGACCAACCATATATGACCTTCAACTAAATTCAAGAATTAAAAGAGAGATAAAATATGAATTACATGAGGTTTTATTAAAATGTGTCATCCTACACCTTATTTTATGGTTATTGAAAGTTATTGGTTTGTATGTCATGAAATCATATCAATTATACTGATATTCGAGACCTAGATGAACATGTTAGGTATACATTTAATGAGTTTGATCCTAGTAGTGTGTACATAAAACAACAAATATAGTCTTATTATTGTAATATAACCAATGCATTTACTCAAACATATAAACACAAATTCTAAAATTTACATGGACATTAGTGTTGAACATATCACATATTCAAGATGATTTGTATTGAAAGTCATTGTACTTATCCTTAGCCATCTTGTTATAAAAATGTCTCATATGCATCATGTGATACCCAAATTTTTTTTGGGCATTGATTTTGTTTCTTTACTCCACTCACATACTGTTTTGAGATAATTTAATAGTTGAAGTATTTATATTTGTTCATCCTTCTATGTATTCCAAAACTAAGTGACAATATTGATGTAGGGTTATCTTAAAAAAATTCTTCTATGAATATGAATACTTCAAAGCTAATTAAAAGTAAAATTAAAGTACTTTCTTTGCAAAAATATAGGTAGGTGGAGTAGGTAAATCCATTATTCAAGACATTATTCTCCCTTCTAGGATTTGAAAGGCCCTTAGAACATTATATAAATCCAAATATTACCTATTCAATTATTATGAAGTGGTTTTGAAAGGCCCCCAAGATCTTACACAAATGCAAATAGATATGATAATAACCCATAACCCCAAAAAATACCCAACTAGCCTACACCAATAAGGCTACCACATGACATAAAAATTCAAAAAATATTTAGCTAGGGTGACCCTCTTCCAAAAAAATAGTCATTTGTTGGCCAGTACACATGCCTCAAAAAATATACTACCACATGACATTAAAATTCAAAAAATATTCAGCTAGGGTGACCCTCATCCTAAAAAATAGTCATTCATTAGTCAGTACACATGCCTCAAAACATCTACCTCGAACTCGATAAAATAATGAATTTCTCCCCCAACATCACATTTTTAGAGTGGAGTGTCATTTTAGATTGTTTATCCAAATTTTTATATTTAGCTTTTTTATTCTTTCAACCTAAAATATAATCCTCCATTTCTCCTAAATCCTTTAATTCTAGATAGCATGACATAACCACTTCCAACATCTTAATAGATTTGAAGTAATCAATTAAAACAAGGTTTACGTTTCTCATAATAGTCTTTGTTTATTTCATGGTTTCTAACCCCTCTATTTTACTCACTAAAGTATTGTCATTCATGGGATTCATGGAAATGGTGTTGAACTCACTATTTTAATGAGCATATTGGTTTTAACCTAGAGCATTTAATGTCAAAATTGAAGCTTCAATTTTAGGATTTTAATGGGATTTGACACCTTTCAGTATATGAAAATAATGAAAGGAATCCTTAAACCATGATGTCTCCTTCTTATGTTTGGAACTAAAATAGTTTGTAGATAAATGGCCTATTTTAGAGAACCTATGATAATGAAAAGGTAAAGCCTCATAATCTAGAGATTGTATTGAAGAACCGTCGTCTACATTTAAATTGATATTAACAAAGAGACATTTATACTCATAAGGATTTGATAAAAGGTGGAATAGGAAAGTATCAGTGTAGCATTGATAGTATATCAAAGTATCAATAGTATTCACTTAAGGTATTTTTTCTTATCTTAGAGGATAAATCTACCCAGAAATGAAAGGTGATATGGGATAGCCAAACTGGTACTAAAGGATTTAGTGATGAGATTAAATGTTAGATGCCATGGTTTCATTTAGAGAAAGTGTTGATCCCAAATCCATAAATAGTCTTATAAAACCATAGTCCTATACTCTACAAGATTGAAAACCATAATAAAAAACACTTTGGTGTAGGGATAAATTTATAATTTACTTTTATTAAGCGTCCATCATTGATCTATGATCCATGCATGAACAAAAAATAGATTTGGGTGGAAACCATTTAAACAACATATAAATCCTTGAGTCTTCAACCAAATTTTTTTATTGAGAACCTCTTCTTGAAAGGTAACTAGGTGGGTTAATTTTTAAATCCTATAGGACTTAGTGAATTAATAGTAAGTGTCTAGAGAGAAACTGCTTCCATAAAATATTTGGGAACAAACTCTATCTATAGACACCCAATGATAGTTTTACGTAAAATGACACTATAAATGCTTTTTGAGGTGGTTTTGGGAAATGATCCAATACTTTATGACTCACCTATCACCCAAATTATATTTTTATTTCCTAGCTTCATAACCCGTCAATGTCTCTCATCTCTTATCCTATTACCTCCCTATTAGGCCCTTGTTAAATTTTCCACCTCCTCACAACTCAAATCCTTCTTATCCAATAAAATAATTATCATTTATATTTTTTATGAATTTGTATATTCCAAAATTTAATTATTTTAAAAATTTCTAAACATGGGACTATATTATTTTATAAATATTTAAATGCATCTCAAATAATTAATTAATGCTTGTCCTAAAACATTCATGATGGGATTTTTTACAATAAATTTTATTTTGGGATTAGTGCGGCCACCCACATTACGAAACACAAGTAAGGTTTTCATTCCTCGTACCTCGACCTTGTCAACACATCAATTCTATGACACCTATTTTGCGTAGCCTAATTGCTAGTGGGATTTGAACTTGGGTAGCTTTTATATAAATGTTTCTACTTTAATCATTGAACCATAACGTCAGGGACATTTATGATGTTAAATGTTTATTTCTTTTAAAATAAACTTTATTAATGTGTGAAGAAAAAATATTATTTTAGAAAACACAAAATATTTTTTCCTTATTTTATTATCCAATAGTAATACATCATTCCCATTGAGCTATAAATTGGGAACTATTTAGTTCTTGTATTTTAAGGTTTTCTTTCTAGTTATTACCTAACACTAATCCCAATTTTTTTGAGGGGGAGGGGGTCATATATTACAAATTTCACTAATATTTTTACACATGTTGAGAATATAATGTAAAGGTGAACTGATTAGGTTTACATAGTGGCCTTGGAAACTATAACATTCACAAAAAATATTTTACATCTTGATTATAAATTTTTTTTTAATACTAATTTAAAATATTTGAACGTATGTTTCAATTCAAAAAATCCAATTTTACAATAAATGTAACATTTTATGCAATCATCGCATGGCCTACCAATCAAACATTTACTTTAATAAGTTTGGATTCTATTGGCTCATTGATTTTTAAATAATATTTCAATGACATGCTTGTACTGATAAGGAGAGTACACATAGAATTGGATAATAATTGGCTGGTTTTTATGAATATAAATATGTGAAATATCAATTAAAATATGGAAAGGAATCTAAAACATGAGATCTCATTACATAATAAATACCTATTTCAAAAAAATTGGACATATTTATGGAATAAATTCTATATTAGTATGCAAGGCACGCACGCACGCGCGCGCACACACACACACACACACACACACACACACACACACACACACACACACACACACACACACACACACACACACACACACACACACACACACACACACACACACACACACACACACCTATCTATATGAATAATTGAAGTCAATTAAGGACACGTACCTACTTGGTACTATTGATTTAGTAGTTAAGTTTACAAATAGTTACACATTACAACCACAAAGAGAGGTTTAGTCATAGTACTAAAATTTCCACTTTTGTGTATATATTATTCAGGTAATCACTTGATAATATAGAGTATGATTCAAAAATATAAAGGGAGTATCACTTATATGTTATCAATAGTTGAAAACATTATTCAAAGTATGTGCAAGGTTGTTTTTAGATGTTTTATACCATGTTTAGTCAAACAAAAATTATTTTAAATCAACATTATATTTGGTTAAATAACTATATGTCAAAATTGAAGAATGCATGAATGTTGTACAAGATGATCAGGGTGCAAGTGACCATTAGTGTATGACATAGTTTAAGTCACTAAAGTAGGAACGTAAAGGGGAACATGTAGTGTAGAAACATGTGTTGAAAGAGAGCTTGAAAGAGAGGATTTGATATTTAAAGAGGTCAATGATTTAACAGATGCAAAAAAAAAAAACTGAATGGTGTAATGAAAATATGGGCCATGGTGATTAACAAAAGTTCACTATTTATAGATATTTACGGATGATTGACGATGAAAAATTGGAAATATATTAATATTGTATGACATTAATATGATCTAGTGAGTTAAATTCATTTTTAGATCAATCAGAGGATCTTGGATGGTTCATATAAGGCACATGATATGGTTTTATTCTACCTGCATTGACTTCATGTGGAATGAGTACAAGTTACAAAAATTGGTGGATGAATGGATTTTTAGGCCTTTAGTTCCAATT
Organism: Torreya grandis; assembly: GCA_037957365.1. Lineage (NCBI taxonomy): Eukaryota > Viridiplantae > Streptophyta > Pinopsida > Cupressales > Taxaceae > Torreya > Torreya grandis. The sequence goes on along the minus strand of JARHVA010002064.1, from coordinate 1,653,222 downwards.
GATACATATCAGGTACCAACAACATTACAAGTTACATATTAGACATCATCACATGACTTTGACCATGTATTTGATCTAATGAAACAAGGTAACATATATTTAGCTTATGTTTCATGTACTAAATTTGGTAAATATATTGCTCATGTTATTAAATTATGTTTTGTTTTATAATACACAACATGTTTATGAAGATATTATAAATGATGATAATGAAGAGGTGATAAACTACTACCTATTCTTGTGTGTAAAGTAAAAGTATAAATTGATTTCTATAGTCATATATGGGTAAAACATTCACTATCCCATTGGGTATGTGGTAGTTATTATAACATGGCTTCGACACTATCCTATCAAAAATTCAAATGTAATTTTTTTTTTGAAAACTATCAAGTATATAGACAAATACTCCACTATTCTAATTTGGTTCTTGAAAAAATGTCTAATTGTGTAAATATTAGGGTAGGCCATTAAGAAGGACTCTATTGAGGGTTGATAAATTTGATCATGAAGTAGTTATTTATACTGTAAAGAACAAATATGATCATATCAGTTCCTTAGATTGAAATCCCATGGTATGTCAACTTCAAAAATGTAAATGTGTTTACTTTTATCAAATTTTAATTATATCTTCGGTATTGTATATAAGTTTCAATTTAATTAGATATGAACATAATTTTTATAGGTTAGTGGTCAAAAATTAGCTCCATCCTTCATGTGGTTGG